>JBAGKK010151830.1:0-24027 GCA_037177015.1 Euceroptres primus | reverse complement strand
AAACTACTAATTCAAATGTAGAGAGATAAGAATTCCAGGACTATGAGTGAAATTCAAGGACTTTTCCAGGTTTTTCCCGGGTAAAAAAAGTTCAAGGACTTTTCCAGGTTTTTTCCGGGTAAAAAAATTCAAGGGCTTTTCCAGGTTTTCAAGGATTTCCAGGACGCTAGATATCCTGATTCAGAGAAGAATATACAAGGTTCACTACAAATCAAGGCAAAAAATAAAGACCCCAGTTCGAATACAACGTATTGAAGTAAAACCTGTTAACAGAGTGGGAAACGACAAAAATATTTGACAGAGGAGAAGCACTTCTGCATTCTTCTAAAATTGTTTTCAAATAGTGTCTGAAAATTGACTTGATTCATGTTCATTTTAATTATTATATCCTCTTTCTTATCAAGGAAAATCTACATTGTACATTTTGCGCTATTATAGCTTACAAAGACATTAACCTGAATGGAATTTGAAACATATAATAAACTAATTGGATTACATAAATACGAAAACATTGTTTCGCTTCTGGAAGAACTACAAAATGTGTAAAAATGCGCATTGATTTCTTTCCTCCTTCTTCATCTTTTCCGCACATCAATTTGAAGCGCCAGGTTCATAAATTGTTAATTAATGTACTTCACTTAGCGATTCGAAAACTCGTATGTCAATTGACCATTTTTCACGCAAGTTATTATAATTAATCTGATAAGCTTCACTTACATGTCCGGTGCATTCGCATCTAGGCGTTCTTATTACTTTCCCCCGATTCCTACGGGAAATGCAGTAACAACATTTACAGAGGTCACATGCGTGAGATCTATGCAAGATTTAAAGATATAGACTTGCACTGTCCTACATGCAATTGCATCGTTTTATTTTGCAGAAAAATCTTCCCTTTGTGATATAATTATAATGATAAAAGAGTAATAAAAATTTGTTACTAATTGTGTACCAGATTAAAAGATTGAAACACAACGTGTAGTGGTATTTTTATCATTTCTTAACATATTTATGATGTTTAGAAGTTATTTTTCCTTTATGAATTTATAACAATTAAATTTAAATTTCAACAGTTATGAAAAAAACATATAGAGATCTACTGGGTGAATATTATTTTCTGGGTGAATTTTATGAGATAATTCACAGCGCAACATGCTTTCAAAAAAGACGTTGCCGACAGTTTATAATGTGGTCTAGGCCATAAAAAAGTAGTTTAAGGCAAACAAAAATACAATTTTTTCTAAAAAAGGACAATTTTCGAATAGAAACAATCACAGCATTAACAGTATATTTTCGAACAGAATTAAACAAGCGTACCACTTCTAATCATCGGCAAACGAAAGCTAGTGGACCGAAGGTCTAGAAAAAAATTATTAACGAAAATTTTGATTTGTAGAGGTTAGTTGATAAAATCAGCAAAAGCTAATCTTGAATTCCCAACTACAACATTAACGGTATTACACTCAAAAAAATGTCTGGTTAAATTAACCAGAATTTTGGTTAAATATGCCCTTACTATTTTTTCTGCTTAAAGTAATTAGAATTCTGTTTGTTTTAATCAGAATTTTTGGTTAGTTTAACCAGAATTCTGGTTACTCTAGCCAGAAAAGATAGTAAGGGCATATTTAACCAGAATTCTCGTTAATTTAACCAGAATTCTGGTTAATTTAACCAGATATTTTTTTTAAGTGTACTTTCAGATTCTTGAACAGCAAAATGTCGTTATATGTTGTTTTTGAAAAATTGAATTTTAAGTAACCTGGTAAATTCAAAAAAAATTTCCTACACGCGAAAAAATTCGGAAAATTTTTTCCATGTACAGTTTTTGATAACAAACAATATTGTAAAAACGGGATTTCAAAAAAAATTGCTATTGCTCTTAGAATTTTGTGAAAATTTTCAAAAATGGTATTTTTCGAATTTGATTAATTGCGTATTTTCAATGTGCAATTCACATGTAATGTACATAATATAATAAATATAAATGTTATTTCTACATTAAAAATGCGCAATTAATCAAATTTTTAAAAAATCATTTTTGAACATTTTCACAAAATTCTAAAATCAACAACAATTTTTTTTTGAATTTCCGTTTTTAGAATATTGTTTCTTATCAAAAACTATACATGCAAAAACTTTTCCGATTTTTTCCCGCGCATAGGAAATTTTTTTTGAATTTACCAGGATACTTAAAATTCAATTTTTCAAACGACATTTTGCTATTCAAGAATCTGAAACTAAGCATCTCAAGCTTCATTTTTAGTTTAAAAAAAAGAGAAAAAAAGGGTCTAACTTAACGAAAAATCAAAAATATTTTTAATTTTTAAAAATGATAGCTAAATTTTAAATTTTTGAAATTTTTTTTATTTAATTCGAAAGATTGGGAAAAAATCTATTGAACACGTTTGGATCAAAATTTTTTTATATGCAATACATAAAAAGATATTTAAATCCGAAATAGAGGCTCTTTGCAAAAAATGCAAAAATTTCACCCCTCACGCCTAGCCTCGATTAAGTTCAACAAAAAAATCCTGTTACATCTAGTTCCTCTTTTGTACATGTTTCGGGGATGCTCCCCGGTTATTTTCAACCAAGAAAGAAAAAAATCGTGCAACGCGTTTTTGAGAAAAAATATTTTCTCATTTTTAACAATGAAAAATCTCATTTTTCTCGAAAACGACGCAAAATATGAATAGCAGTTCATAGTTCAAAATTGTTTCCCTTTCTAAAATATATAAAACTATACCCTTACCAGATTTTTATCTTGTGTATTTTAACAAATTTTTCCCAAAAAAAAAAAAATAGGACAAATCGAAAAAAATTGGCAAAAATAGCATTTAGTTTACCGAACTTTGACATGTTAGTTTTAAAAACGTTTGTTTTTACTTTAGTAGCAATGAGAAGAACATATTATATAATATTATTAGGTTTCCTAAGGTTAAAAGTAAAAAAAACTTGGTTTTTATCTCTAAAATTGAAGAAATATTGTTTTTAACGATTGAAACTTTCATTTTTCTCGAAAACGAAGTAAAATAGTAATAGCAGTTCATAGTTCAAAATTGTTCTCCTTCCTAAAATCTATAAATTTATACCCTCACCAGATGTTTATCTTAAGTATTTTTAAAAAATTTTTTAAAAATAGAAAAAATCGATAAAAGCGACTAAAATAGAATTGACGTTAACGAACTTCAACATTTTATTTCTAAAGACGTTTGCTTTTAGGTTAGTAACAATGTAAAAAACATGTTTGCTCTTTGCCATTACAAAAGTCTTTATGTCTAATAATATTAAAAATAAACTATTAAAGTTCGTGAAACTAAATGCCACGATAGTCCATTTTTATCGATTTTAAAAATTTTTTTTTATTGAAAAACTTGGTTGAAATACCCACTGAAAAAAAAGTTTACCTGGATTTCGTCTTCTAAAATATTATAGCTGTGTTACCTAAATACAAAGCTGTTTTAGCTAAATATTGCCATCTAAACATTTTATAGATAGAAAAATTTAGCTAAAACAGTTATATATTTGGGTGACACAGCTATACTTTCTTAGAAGACGAAATCCAACCATACGTTTAGCTGGAACGGCTAAATCATTTTTTTCAGTGTGCAAGATAAACATCTGGTAACGGTATAATTTTATAGATTTCAGGAAGGAGAACAAGTTTGAATTATTAACTGCTATTAATACTTTGCGTCGTTTTCGAGAAAAATAAGATTTTCATTCGTTAAAAATGATATGTTTTCAATTTTGGAGATAAAATCAATTTTTCTTCACTTTGAAGCTCAGAAACCTTAATAATCCCATGAAGCATGTTTTGCACATTATTTCTGAACTAAAAACAAACGATTTTAAAAATAAAATTTTTAAATTCATTAAACTAAATGCTATATTAGTCGCTTTTATAGATTTTTTATATATATTTTGTTTTGAAGATTTTTGTTAAGATACACAAGATATACATCTGGTAAGGGTGCAGTTTCATAGATTTCAGGAAGGGAAACAATTTTAAATTATGATCTACTATTTATATTTTGCTTCGTTTACGAAAAAAATGAGATTTTTAATCGTCAAAAATGATATTTCTTCAATTTTAGAAATAAAAACACATTTTTCTTTACTTTGATGAAGCTTAGGAAACTTAATAATCTCATATAAAATAATCTTCACATTGCTACTAAAGTAAAAACAAACGTTTTTAAAACAAAAATGTTAAAGTTCGTTAAACTAGATGCTATTTTAGTCCATTTTTATGGTTATTTTAAGCCCAGAAAGAAAAAAATCGTAATACGCGTTTTTGAGAAAAAAGATTTTTCCATTTTTAACAATAAATAATCTCATTGTTCTCGAAAACGACGCAAAATATGAATAGCAGTTCATATTTCAAAATTATTTACCTTCCTAAAATCTATCAAATTATACCCTCACCAAATTTTCATCTTGTGTATTTTAACAAATTTTTCCAAAAAAATAGAAAAAATCGAAAAAATTGACTAAAATAGAGCATTTAGTTTACCGAACTTTGACATTTTAGGTTTAAAAACGTTTGTTTTTACTTTAGTAGCAATGAGAAGAACGTGTTATATGATATGATTAAGTTTCCTAAGCTTCAAAGTAAAAAAAATTTGTTTTAATCTCTATAATTGAAGAAATATCAATTTTAACGTTTAAAAATCTCATTTTTCTTGAAAACGAAGCAAAATAGTAAAAGCAGTTCAAAATTCAAAATTGTCCTTCTTCCTAAAATCTATAAATTTATACCCTCACCAGATGTTTATCTTGTGTATATTAACAAATTTAAAAAAATATATATAAAATCGATAAAAACGACTAAAATAGAATTGACTTTAACGAACTTCAACATTTTATTTCTAAAACCGTTAGCTTTTAGGTCAGTAACCATGTTAAAACCAATTTTGCTCTTTGCCCTTACAAAAGTCATGTCTAATAATATATTTAAGATATTAAAAATAAAATGTTAAATTTCGTTAAACTAAGTGCTATTTCAGTCGCTTTTATAGATTGAAAAATTTTTTTTGAAAATTTTTGTCAGAATACACAAGATATACATCTGGTAAGAGTGCAATTTCTTAGAGTTCAGGAAGGGGAACAATTTTAAACTATAACCTACTATTTATCTTTTGCTTCGTTTACGGGAAAAATGAGATTTTTAATCGTTAAAAATTATATTTCTTCAATTTTAGAGATAAAAACTTATTTTTCTTTACCTTGAAGCTTAGGAAATTTAATAATCTCGTATAACGTGTTCTTAACATTGCCACTCAAGTAAAACAAACGTTTTTAAAACTAAAATGTTAAAGTTCGTTACACTGAATCTTATTTTAGTCAATTTCTATCGTTTTTCCCATTTTTTTTTAATTTGTTAAAATACACAGGATAAACATCTGGTAAAGGTATAATTTTATAGATTTCAAGAAGGGAAACAATTTTGCGTATTTTTCATATTTGCGTCGGGAAACGCAATTTCAGGAAGAGAAACAATTTTGGGTATTTTTCATATTTTGTGTCGTTTTCGAGAAAAATAAGATTTTTAACTGTCAAAAATGAAAAACCTTTTTACTCCAAAACGCGTAGTACGATTTTTTTCTTTCTTGGCTTAAAATAACCGGGGGGCATTCCGGAAATACGTACAAAAGAAAAACTGGATGTGCAAGCACTTTTGGATTGAACTTAATCGAGGCTAGCCGTGCTCCTCTACCTCGGCGTGTTTTTGACAAAACATTTTGGGCTTAAAATACTAGGGAGACATTCCCAAAACATAATCAGAAATAAACCACGACGTTCAAGTTCTTTTTAATGAAAATTGGTTCAGGCTAGGCATGAAATTCATGAAACACCTTTTAAGTTTTCTGCTTTTTTTTCTGCACCCAGTGGTGCAGAAAAAAAAGCAGAAATACACTGGTATTTTTCTTCTGAACTAAAATAAAGGGAAATATCTTCAAAAAAGGGGAAAATCTTGAAACAAGGGAAAAAATAGGGGAAAGACTGATGCCTTTAATACTGTTTTTACCCAGAAAGCGGAACAGGTTCGTTGATCTCTGTGCAAGGTATTTTACATATCGCGTAACCCCTCTGACGTGAGCGATGACTGAGCAAATGAACCATAATCATTAAAGAGAAATTGCCCGTACAAAGTGCCCCATAAGGCAAGATCCTATTAAGGAAGACTGAGCTTATGTTTTCTACCATGTCGCACATAACAAAGCACCTGCCTCTACTCCGCGAATACTGCCTCTCGCAATTTCCTAAAGACCGTGCCAAAGGGCCCACCAATAAATACATACCATCCTGGTAATATCTGTATTTAGTGCATCACCAATGTGGCAGTGAAAAAGAACTACGCACTTACCTTTAGAATTCCGGGGGTACAATGAATGCGCCTTGACACGCTTCTTACAAGAGGCACGCTTCTTCTACAAGGGCCTAAACCGCAATCTTCCTGCAAAAAATAAATTAAATTACTTTTTAAGATTCAGAGATAGGAACTTCTTTTATGCAAAAAATTACGATATCGGGATTTCAATTACTTTACCCTACTTGATAGTAAGAAATTATAAAAAATTCCGTCTGTGTTGAAAAAATAACTTTACTGTTAAAATTTGTCGATAGTGTTGGAATCTTTTGAAAAATGCCGAATTTCTTAAAAGTCGTGATGAAGAATGCGAAAGAGAAGGTCAAGTTTTATTTAGTGTACCCTCTGAAGCATAAAGTTGTATCTGTTGGAGTTGCACGCACCTCGAAAGAAGATTCGCGTTGTCCAGACGTAATCTGATCGTATCTTTATATCACATTATAAAGGCAAAGGACGAATGTAAATGTCGATTCTAACATGTTGTTGCCAAATTTCTGAGCAACAGTTCCCATAAAAATGGTACTTAAGCATTTAATTTAATTTTTTTTTGGAGGTGGAAGTGCTTTGGCTTGTTAACAGTGAGAAGGTTGCTCACCAACAATCTACCAGTCTGGCGAAAAAAAAACTCAATTTCAAAATTCCACAATTTTTTATGGCTGAATCCATTTCGAATCATGCAGGCCAATGGGTGACCTGTTCAGAATTGGTTTGCCAATGAAATATGTTCTTGTACTTGAAAAATAAGGAGACACGTATTTTTTGAAATTAAAAGAGCGGCATATTTACATTTTTTACGAATATTTATAAATTTTAAGGGAAAAATTGGTTTTTTACAAATTTTACTTTAAAAATCTTACCCTTTTGCAATTTTTGAGATATTAAGGTTTTTCTTGTTCCAGTTTGTCACATTTTTCTCACTCTTTTGAAATCCACGAAGAAAGTTAAAAAATAATAAAAAATGGTAAAGTTATTTCGATTTTTGGGAAAAACGAAAAAAAATTTCTTAAAAACCCCACCTGCTTTTCTCCTGAAATTTTGTGGAATAATAGGTACCAATATAATCTACTTACCATACATTCTATCTCCGGTATTTTTTTGTTTTTCAGAAGAAACAAATTATTTTATATTTTTGCTTCAAAACCTTGCCATGTTGGCAATTTTTGAGATTTTAAGGTTCTTCTTGTTTTAGCTTATCAAGTTTTTTTACACTCCTTCGAAACCGCTGAGAAAAACAAGTAAATAATAAAAACCGGTAAAACTATTTTAATTTCTTGAGAAAATAAAACAAATTTTCTTCAAACAACTACCTTTTTTTGCACTGTAATTTTCAGGTTTTGGGTGGTAACAAAGTCCACCTGCTGTGAATTTAAAACTAGATTGTATTTGTATTTCAACAGAAAAAGAAATATTTTCTCAAAAATACCATAAATGCCACATCAATAAGGAAAATAGAATTTTTTTCTTGAAATATTAGTACAATCCAGTTTTAAAATTTATGGTAGGTAGACTATATTATCACCCAACACACTTGAAAATCGAAATAGATTTACCAGTTTTTATTCTTTCTTTGTTTCAAGAAAATCTCGCGTTTTATTTTTTCAAAAAATCAAAAAAGCTTTACCGGTTTTTATTATTTATTAGTTTCTCTCATCGTTTTCGAAGGAGTGTAAAAAACTTGATAAGCTGAAACAAGAAGAATCTTAAAATCTAAAAAATTGCCAAAATGACAAGGTTTTGAAGCAAAAAAATAAAATAATTTTTTTCTACCGAAAAAAAAAAATACCAAACGGGAAATTTGCAATGTGTCTGTTCAGTAGTACTAACTCCGATCATTTTATCACAGGTTATTTTCAAAATAAATCGAACCATTCCGTACACCGAAAAAGAAAATCGAGAAGTAATTAACTTTCCTTAACAAATCATCAATTGTTATCAACTGATAGCAAGAAATTATTGCTAAGTTATTTTAAGTATATTCTACAAGATTTTTAGTTTACAAATACATTAATCAAGGAAAATTTTTTTATAACATTTTGAATAACAATAAAAATAGTGGATCGTTATCGAAGTATCTAAAAAAAAAGTTTCAAAATTTGTTATTAACAGTTTATTGCGCTAAAAGAACAAAGTTTAAATGCTGAAGAATAGCCAAATAATGTATTTGTTAATTCAATTAACTTTTTTAATGTTAATTATTTAATTTTAATTTAATTTAATTATAATATTAATTAATTTAATGTTAATTAAGTTTGTTCAAACAATTATCAAATGTTAGCAATTCATAGCAAGAAGTCATTGCTAAATAACTGGCTCTTAAGTCCGCGAAAAAAGTGAAATTTTATTTATAAATACATATCATGATAAAAATTTGTTTAAATAATTGCTGTTTACAATAAAAATTATTTATTTTCATCAAAATATCCTTAAAAATTTAGAAGTTAGTTATTTACAGTTGATTGCGTTGAAAGAACCAAGTTTGTATGTCCAAAAATAACCAAATAGTGCATTTGTTAATTAAGATTGTTTAAATGATTATCCATTTTTATTGGATGACCAAATATGATACTTACGTTTTATTTCCAGGTAATATATGATCGATTTCATAGAAAAAACTTTATTTATTCCACCATAAATACCTGATATGGATAATTGTTTATGAAACTTGCTTATAAATTAAAAATTATTTATGAACATTCATTAATTCAACTGAAAACTCTTTTTGCCCATAAATTGTTCAAATTTAGTGCAAATCAAGCGACGAATCGCTGCCAATCCCACGAAACCATTTTCATTCACTTATTTGTTTATAACAAATTCAGTAAATTTTTTAAAATTTGCGTTGCTATTGGACGTCTTTTTTTGATTATTTCTTTATGTTTTCAGGTATTTTTGAATGAGTCCAAGTATTTGTTCAACACCGGTTCACTTCAGAAGTCAAAATTCTTTTTTTTTTTCATTTTTGTTATTGAGTAAAAAATTTGCGTTGGTATTGGAAAATTTTTTTGGATAGTTGTTTCATGTTTTCAGGTATTTTAGAATGAATCCAAGAATTTGTTAAACACCGGTCCACTTCAGCAGTTAAAATATTTTTTTTTTCATTTTTGTTATTAAATGAAAAAAAAAATAATAAAACTTTTTTCAAAAATCCGGCAGGACAGTTAGTTGTGGAATTTTATTAGGTTTGATTTAAAAAAAAAAACGTTCAATTCAGATAACAAGTGTCTTCTGAAAATTAATTTGTCCACGGACGTTTTTTTTTGTCCCACTGTGTGCCGGCCTCCACGATTTAAAGTGGATTCGGCCATATACTTTTTTGAAAATGAAGATCTCAAAAGGATAGATAGGATTCCTTTCGCCTTTTTCAATTTCCTCAATGAGCGCGCCTATGTACATTTTTTCTGAGATTCCATTTGGTTATAAAGATGATTAAAAGCGATAAAATTAACAAATTTATTTGATTGGAAGATTTTATCCAGCCAAACCTTTGCTGACCTCATCTTTATGAAGAGGCTCACATGAAATTGCCCAACCGTTGAAAAAGCCCAGTAGCAGTTTTATTAATAATTCATTACTGCTCTAAAAAACAATTAATAACTCGAGGCGGATGGAGTTGGCGAATATGAGTGAGATCATTACGGATAAGAAATCGCAAGGTGTGCCACTCAAAGAGATGCTCAGGCCCGAGATGCAACGGCAGTTCCGAATGCCTTTGCATAAATCAGAATGTTAATCACACTCTCTTTCTCTCACATAAGCAACCAAAACTATCTTGTGACAGATCTTCAACGAAAGAATAAAAATTCGTAACACCGACAAAACTTTTCCTCATCTCATTAACATAAGCACATTCTGCAGAGTCTAATCCCACAAACACTTCCTTCAACTCAAAATCATTTAAAATAATTCTTGTGCTTTTAAAAATAATTTCAAATTCTATATGCAAAAGTGTACAAAAAATACATAAAAAGGAATATGACTATAGGGAGGCGAATCGAAGATAAATTGCCTTCATGGAAAATTATCGTTATTTATCTTGGATGAAGATAAAGGCAAAGATAAAGGTAAAATGGATGTTTCTTTATGCCTCGGAGAACAGTCTCTTAACATTGTGTGCACCGGAACTCTGAAAATTAATGCGATACACTCCGGAATTGTGTTATCATTGCAGAACCGATTATGTATTTATAAACATATACGCCGCAGTTCATAATTATTCATCCACATAACCTGGATGATATACTTTCCGGTCAGTGAGTGGAGATGTTAATTCGATAGGATGCTCGACCACCTGCCAAAATCGATATACAATTACAGTATGATGTTCAAAGAGCACGCAACCTTTCTCACTTTCTCAATGTCATGACCAAACTTCGTTATTTTTTTCACAAAAAATTAATCCCAAAATAAAATAAATAAAATAGACTACATGGCAGACTTTTTAAAGCTAAAAATACTCTAGTCAGAATGTTTAAAAAGTTACAAATTAAGCGGATGATCCAAATTCAATTTTTCCAGAGATTTCAATTTAGTACAATATTTGGAAGTTAAATAATATTTTTTACATCAACCTTCTAAACAATAGAGATTCTAATTTAATTTATTATTCAGATATTAATTAAGAAAGACAATGAAAAAGGAATTTAAGCCACAAAACGAGTAGGGTATTAACCCACTAATGGTTTTCTGAATGAAGTACCTGAGCTGAAAAATCACACGACTTTTAAAAATATATAGAGGAACAGGTAGTGAAACCTTCATTGAATGAGATCCGACGTAATGAACGAAGAAACTAATTCGACATGCTTCACCAGGATCAGCGAAGCATCGGTTGTACGAACGTAATGAGAATCCGTATTTAATTAATGCAAACTCTCATCGGTAGCTGGGAACGAGGAAACTGTTCTGAGAATCACGAAATAATGCTACGCTAAGTAACACCGGTATATCTTTGCCTTCTGCTTATCATGAGAATCGATTAACACCATTTGATAAGGCAGACAATACCTATCGATTTTAATAACATACGACAGTAATAATTAATCGCCCTTTAATGATCCAAGAGACCTCTGTCTCGTATATAAAAGTTAACGAGGAATAAATTTCCAATTATGAGTTATTAGCACGTCTGTGAATAATTTGATAGTAATTATTCCAAGAATGAAGACGACGATAGACACGATAGGAATCTTTATTCATTTCATGAATTTTGAATAATTATAGCTTTCGTAACAACGAAGAAACGAATTTTTTTATTCAGCTGTAAAGATATATTCCATGGAATTTCAGTTAAATGGAATGTACCGCAAGAAGGATTTATTTTTGAATTAAAATAAAGACAGATTGATTTAAGAATTCCACTGCTCAATAACTTTATCACAAGAAGAAAATTTCAAGTGTTGCAACTCCTTTTCCAAATTCTTAAACAAAATGAATTTTGTTCGATGTTTATTTATTCGATGTATTTTTTGTTCAATGTTTATGAGATATTTTTCCTTATCTACTTTCCTGACTAATGATATTTTTCTCGATATTTATCATTCTCGACATTCTCGAGTCTTTCTCAAAGTTCTTAAATCCATTATTGTATATATTAGAGACTGAATTTGTACTATTAATAAACACTTCTTTTGAAAAACTACTGCGTTTCATAATTTTTGATGTGAAAAAATAAAATCTAATTTAAATTTCGCCTTTTAATCCTGACTTTACCTGATCACGTAACCTCTAAACAACAGGACACAAAAGATGAAGAGTTTGGTCTAAAGGGTTCAAATAAATTTGAAAAAATGTATCGATGGTACAAAAATAATTATTTATCAAGTAGTTTAAAACACGTGCTTATACAGTTTGAGAAAAAAACTTTCCTCCATTTTATCGATACAGGGTGGCTACAAGATTCAATTTTTCAATTTCCTTGACTTTTGAACAAATTTCCCTGACAGAAAAGTATTATAAAATCGAATAAGGTTTCAATAATGTGCCAAAACAAAAAGTGAAACAAGCCAGGAAAATTTAAAGTAAATAAAAGTTGAAAAAATATTTGTATTAATATTAGCAAGTGCTTTCAAAATATTATTAACATACACCAATTTCTATTTTCCCTTATAGCTATTCGTATTTCCCCGACTTCTGTGAAAATTTTTTCCCCTGATATTTCCCTGATTTCCCTAACAAATTTTTCCCTGACACTTCCCTGACATCTTTTTAAATTAACATAACGAAATATTTACATTTTTTATAAATATTTTTTAATTTCAAGGGAAAAATTAGTTTTTTGAAAATTTTCCTTTAAAAACTTTGCCATTTTTGCAATTTTTGAGATATTAAAGTTTTTCTTGTTCCAGTTTGTCACGTTTTTCTTATTCTTTCGAAATCCCCTAAGAAACTTAAAAAATAATAAAAAATCGTAAAGCTGTTTCGATTTTTAGAGAAAACAAAAAAAAATGTTCTCAAAAACCCCACTTTTTTTGGCCTGAAATTCTGAGGAATAATAGGTACCAATAAAGTTTACTTACCTTAAATTTCCTATTTGGTATTTTTTTGCTTTTCGGTAGAAAAAAGTTTTCTTATATTTTTGCTTCAAATCCTTGCCATTTTGGCAATTTTTTAGATTTTAAGGTTTCAGCTTATCAAGTTTTTTACACTCCTTCGAAACCGATGAGAGAAGAAAATAAATAATAAAAACCGGTTAAGGTATTTTAATTTTTTGAAAAAATAAAACATGAGATTTTCTTGAAACAAAGAAAGGATAAAAACTGGTAAAGCTATTTCGATTTTCAAGTGTGTTGGGTGATAATATAGTCTACCTACCATAAATTTTAAAACTGGATTGTACTGATATTTCAAGAAAAAAATTTATTTTTCTTATTGTTGGCGCATTAATTGTATTCTTGAAAAAATATTTTTTTCTGTTGAAATACAAATACAATTCAGTTTTAAATTTACAGCAGTAGACTATATGTTACCACCCAATAACCTGAAAATTACAGCGCAAAAAAAGGAAGTCGTTTGAAGAAAATTTCGCGTTTTATTTTTTCAAAAAATCGAAATAGCCTTACTAGTTTTTATTCTTTCTTTGTATTTCTCATCGCTTTCAAAATATTGCAAACAACTTGATAAACTGAAACAAGAAAAACCTTAAAATCTCAAAAATTGTCAAAATGGCAAGGTTTTCAAGCAAAAATATAAAATAATTTTTCTCTACCGAAAAACAAAAAAATACCAAATGGCAAATTTATGGTAAGTAGACTATGTAAGTATCTATTATTTCTCAAAATTTCAGGGCAAAAAATAGAGTTTTTGAAAAAAATCTTTCTTCGTTTTCTCCAAAAATCAAAATAACTTTACCATTTTTTATTATTTTTTAATTTTCTTAGTAGATTTCGAAAGAATGAGAAAAATGTGACAAACTGGAAGAAGAAAAACCTTATACATCATAAATTGCCAAAATTGTAAGATTTTTAAAGTACAATTTGTAGAAAACCATTTTTTCCCTTAAAATTTATAAATATTCGTAAAAAATGTAAATATGCCGCTATTTTAATTTCAAAAAATACTAGTCTCTTTATTTTTCAAGTACAAGAACACATTTCATTGGCAAGCCAATTTTGAACAGATCATCCGCCGCACAGGGCAAAAAAAGCGTCTGTGGACAAATTAATTTTCAGACTAAACTACTCATCCGATTTGGACTTTTTATTTTAAAATTAAAGTTTATTAAATTTCGCATCATTGAGGAATTTTCGAAAAATTTTCTCAAAAATTTTTTATTTAATAAACAAAATGAAAAGAAATTTTTTTGACTTTTCCAGACTACCATTTAGTCAAAATTTTTTTTATTTTACCGAAAATGGTCCACGTCGAGGCAAAAACTCATTAAAAATGATTTCCAGCAGTATGAATTTAATAGAACAACAATTTAAATTGTTATAAACAAATTAGTGAACAAAAGTTATATCTTCTTTGTTTGCCACATTTAAACGCACTAAAACAATATTTTTAGGAGCAAATAGAAATAAAATAATGTTAACTCAAAATTAGAAGACGTTAAACATCAACTTCTAATTGCTTATAACAATTTAATAAACAAATACGAAATAACGCATTTTTAATTAAATACATTTAGCTTTTTCAGCAGAATTAGCTATAAATATTTCACCAATGACCTTCTGCTGTAATAGTTTCTAGTGCAACAACAATCGTGTATTATTTAAACAAATTTAATAAACAAATGCATTATTTGGCCATTTTTGAGTAGATAAGCTTCGTTTTTTCAGCAGAATCAATAACCTGTATGTTGCCAATGTGTCCTGCTGTTTTACTTTACACTTAGACATCAATTGTTTATTGTTTAAACAAATTTAGTTAACAAATTAATTATCTGAGCATTTTTCAATATAGAAATTTTGTTTTTTCAGCAAAATCAACTACAAACATCTCAGAGATAGTCTATTGCTATGATGATTAGCAGTTAAATAATAATTGTACATTATTTAAACACATTTAATAAACAAATACATTGCTTGGCTGTTTTTCAATAAATTAGTTCCGTTTTTTTAGCAGAATCTACTATAAATCTTTCACCAATGTCCTTTTGCTATGATAATTTGCAGTTAAATAATATTGTATATTGTTTAAACAAATTTAATAAACAAAGGTATTGTTTGGCAATTTTTCAATAGATAAGCTTCGGTTTTTCAGCAGAATCAATAACTAGTACGTTGCCAATGTGTCTTGCTGTTTTACTTTACACTTAGGCATGAATTGTTTATTTTTTTGAAACAAATTTAGTTCACAAATTATTTATTTGAACATTTTTCAATATAGAAATTTTGTTTTTTCAGCAGAATCAACTAAAAACATCTCAGAGATAGTCTGTTGTTATGATGATTCGCAGTTAAACAATAATTGTTGAAAAAATGAAGTTTATCTATTGAAAAATTGACAAACAATACATTTGTTTTTTAAATTTGTTTAAACAATGTACAATTATTGTTCAACTGCGATTCATCATAGCAATAGACTATCTCCGGGATGTTTGTAGTTGATTCTGCTGAAAAAATTTTCCATATTGAAAAATGCACAAATAATTAACTTGTTAAATAGATTTGTTTAAACAATAAACAATTGATGCCTAAGTGTAAAGTAGAACAGCAAGACACATTGGCAACATATGTATTAGTTATTGATTCTGCTGAAAAAACGAAGCTTACCTATTCAAAAATGGCCAAATAATGCATTTGTTTATTAAATTTGTTTAAACAATATACAATATTATCCAACTCTAAATTATCATAGCAAAAGTCCATTATTGAAATATTTATAGTAGATTCTGCTAAAGAAAACGAAACTAATTTATTTAAAAACAGCCAAGCAATGCATTTGTTTATTAAATTTGTTTAAACAATGTAAAATTATTGTTCAACTGCGATTCATCATAGCAATATACTATCTCTGAGATTTTTGTAGTTGATTCTGCTAAAAAGAACAAAATTTCCATATTGAAAAATGCACAAATAATTAATTTGTTAAATAAATTTGTTTCAAAAATAAACAATTGATGCCTAGGTGTAAAGTAAAACAGCAGGACACATTGGTAACTTACTAGTTATTGATTCTGTTGAAAAAAACGAAACTTATCTACTTAAAAATGACCAAATGATGCATTTGTTTATTAAATTTGTTTAAATAATGCACGATTCTTGTTGCAGTGCAAACTATCACAGCACAAGGTCATTGGTGAAATATTTATAGCTAACTCTGCTAAAAAGGCTAAATCTATCTAATTAAAATCCCTTAATTTTGTATTTGTTTATTAAATTGTCATAAACAATTAAGAATGGATGTTCAACGTCTTCTAATTTTTAGTTAACATTATTTAATTTCCATTTTCTCCTGAAAATATTGGTTTAGTGCATTTAAATATAGCAAATAAAGAAAATATCACTTTCGTTCACTAATTTGTTTATAACAATTTAAATTTGTTTTATTAAATTAATACTGCTGGACATCATTTTTAATGAGTTTTTACCTAGACGTGGATCATTTTCAGTAAAATAAAAAATTTTTTGAGTAAATGTCAGTCTTGACGAGTCAAAAAATTTTTTTTCATTTTATGCATTAAATAACAAATGTTTGAAAATTTTTTAAAAAATGTCCTTTATTGCAACGATAAGGAATTTAATACACTTTAATTTTTTTAAAAACGTCCAAATCGGATGAGTAGTTTAGTCTGAAAATTGATTTGTGCACAGACGCTTTTTCTGCCCTACTGTGGCCGGCCTGCATGATTTGAAATGGATTTGGTCTTTATTCCTTTATTTCAGAGGCTATGTTAAAAAGTAATAACGTTACGATTTGAGCGAAATTATGGCGCGACATTTAAAGTCTAAGATATTTATTTCTTTGCTTATAAATTATGAATTATGAGCGACATTTAAATTCTAAGATATTTATTTCTTTGCTTTATAAAATACGAGCATTATTTTGGAACAAAATGATCTTGGATGTTTAATAAAATAAAACTAAAAATAAAATAAAATATTAATAGTAGTATATCTCGAATAGAAAATGTGGGAAAAAGTTTTTTAGTGATGCTGTAAATAAATTGATTGTGAAAGACCACCCTGATGGGTATTGGGATGAAACTTCCGCTTTTTAAGAACTCTGAAGTCCCTTTTTGGCAAGATTTCGCAAGAAAATAGTCTTTGGTAACGTCTTTAGAAAACTCGTTCAAGATCGCCGATTGCAATCGGCGATCTTGTCAACAGCCTCAAGCGGTGCGCTTTGATGATTTAGCAGCACTTTTGTGCATTCGAGTTAAACGGTAGAAGCTCACACTCGGTGGATCTGGTAATCCGACCATTTGTAAGCTGAACCATGAAATGTGTCCCTCTTAAATATCATTAACCAGTATGGCGGTCTCGGGTAGCCAGCGAGAGTCCACTTTTGTCGTGAGGATAATCTTCATCGAAAATAGGAAACACGCGCTGCCTATTTGGAAGGCCTTTCGAGGAACGCTTGGAAGAAAATAAGTAAGTGCTTATCGAAAGGCAAACCGAAAGCGATTAGCTTCAATGCACTGCCAGGTGCGACAGCTTACATCCCAATGGATTGCACGAGTTTCTCGCTTTTTCAAAGCCAGATTACAAAAGTGCCCCACGTTTTGCGCCGAGAAAACCCAAGTGGTTTCACGCTCCATGGCTAAAAGGGTGAAACAGTTTTCCTTTCGTATTTTTCAAGACCTAAAATGTTTGGAATTTTTAACTGCATACTTTTTGTGTACCACCCCCTCAACCCCCTCCTCCTGATCAAGGAAAAGCTAAATAAAACTTTTGCATGTGCCAATAGATTAACAATTTAATAATTTATGTTGCAGATTAATATTAAGGTTGATCAAAAAGAGATGTTTTTTGAAAATTCAAAATCATCTCAACTTTTTCAAAACTTAGAACAAATAATGGAGAGTGACGCTTGAGAATTCCAAGTGATGTCATTGAAATAAGGTTTAAAAACCTAAATGTTAAGAATAAGATTTAAGTTAAGAATAAGATTCCTCGACTAAGAATCCTCAGATTAAAAACTGATAACACTTAAGCAATTTTTCGACGTTTTCTTTTCCAATGCTCCTGTTTATAGGTTTTGTAAAGGACAACATTGGTTGAAGAAGGCGTTTTTGGGATGCTGAGGGGTCCGAATACCTTTCCCGACTTTGGAAGTTTCCCCTCGTCGCGACTCAACGGGAAGAGGCTTATTGGTAGGGACAGCTCATCAGATAGCATTTAGCAGAGCAGGATCCTCAGAGAATATGGACCATAGGTAAGCAGGTAAAACGCCACGCGACCATGGGGACCAGACGACCAAAGACCTGTCGACCTTAAACCCCATAGTTCGCACTGCTCGCAGATGTTTGCTAGATAACTTGACAACTTGAATTATATTCATCAGGTTTGCCTACCCGGATAAGTTTCAAAACTCAGATAAAGTTAATAGCTTTATTAACTGTGGGAAACTCGCCTAAATGGTCCCCGAGATGAATCTTTACTCTGGACTTTCAAAGTTTTAGTCCTAAGCTTTCTCAAAACTATATTAAATTATAATATAAAAATTATATTATAAAATATATATTATTTTCTACAATTATTTCTGGAATGAATCTCCACTTACAAATTAGTTTTGAAATATGTTTAGTTCATAAATCTCGCTAAATTGGAAATAATGAAACAGATGTAGAAATTCGGAAGGCATATGTCGTTAATCAGAGAATAGTTTCTGGATTTTTTTTCTGAGAAGCGAGTTAACGACGTCGTCAATCCTTTGAAAAATATTCTCACCCTTTTAAATGGAACCCAATCGAACCGCGAAAAAGTGTGCAATGGCTCGAACGATGAATCGATACGGCACACCGCGCGGTCGAAGGGTGATCGAAATGATAAAGGCGGATTGATTTTATCAGTTTTGCACGTAATTGCGCGTGTTGGGACTCTGGGCCACCATTGTGCGTCGAGTACTTTCACAGCGATATCGAACTACTGCGGGGAAAACAAAATCGATTTTGGAGCCAACCAACAATCAAGAAATAAATACTATTTTCGTACAACTCTAAGAAAATTACATTAACCTCACGATGAAAGAAACACTGAGAAAACTGTTTGGTTCGGACGACAAAACGAGTTGTTTGCTATAGAATCAACATTTTTTGGTTGTGCCAACTAAATTTTGGTTCTTTCAACAAACCTTTTGTTTTGATACCAAAAAAACAATTATTGAAAAAAGAAATTTGTTAATTCAACCAGAATCCGGAATTTTGTTAGTTCAATAAAATATTTGTTGGTTCAATAAAATATTTGTTGGTTCAACAAAAGGTTTGTTGAAAAAAACCAAAATTTAGTTGACACGACCAAAAAATTTTGTTGATTCTTTAGCAAACAAATCATTTTGATGTCCGCATCATACAGTGGAAACATCCCAGGAAGTAAACTCCAAATTTTATCAAAAATAAATATTATTATTTATTTTATCAAATAAATATTTATTTGATTTGAGTAAACGTTTGGTCGATTAATTTTGATCGACTAAAAAATTGGGTTGAAATTTTATAAAACATCATAAGATTATTAAATATAGATGCAAATAATAATTCATTAATTGTTATTTAATTTTCTTCCAAATAGGAGCCCACTCAGAAAAAAATTTTATTTAAATCAAACACAGTTTCTTTGAATAGACACAAATATTTGGTTATTTTAAACAAATTTTGGTTGATTCAAGTAAATATTTATTTGATTTGAATAAACGTTTGGTCGACTAATTTTGATCGACTAAAAAAATGGGTTGAATGAACCAAATTTTTGATTGAGTCAACTAAAACTTTGTTTTATTCGACCAAACCTTTGTTTGACCATGGAGCAATGCATTTATTTGGTTGATTCGACCAAAATTTGGTTGAATGAAACAAACTTTTTTCTAAGTGCTGCACAGTAGTTCAGGATTGGATTTTTGTGGACAAATCAGTCTGCAGGTTACAGTTTTTATCCGATTTATACGTTCGTTTTTCAAAATTAAAGCTGAATAAATTTCCCAGTGATCCTTTAGGTCGATTTTCGATTTTTTGCTTTTGCAGAATTCTAGGAAAGCAACAAAAGTAAAAAAAATGTTGTTTTCAGATAAATCATTATTTTAACCCGGGAAAAATTATTTTTGTGAAGTGAATATCAAGTAAAATCAATGCATTTGTTATGAAAGTACGTAAATAATCGATTTGATGAGTATCTTAATTGTTGTAAATGAATGTTATAAACAAATATTCGAAATTGACATTTCCAAACAGAAAAAACGTATTTTCTAGCTTAAAATTACTGAGGTTAGTTATGAAAGTGTCAGGCACTAACAAAAAACACATTGTCAAAAATTAAAAATTGTTATTCTTATAAACAAATTTTATGAATAAATACTCAAATTTCATTTTAAAATTCAATTACTCATTCAAAATTCATTTTAAAACAAAAAAAAAGTATTTTCTTGATTAAAATGACTGACATTTGTTATGAAAGTACCAGCCAGAAAGATAATATTGTCATAAACTATAAACATGCTATAAACTTTGTTTGTAAGAATAACAATTCTTAATTTTCGACTAGCTGACACTTTCATAACAAATGTCAGTAATTTTAGGTCAGAAAACACTTTCTTTTTCACTTGAAAATGTTCGAGTATATTTAAAAAAAATTTGTTTATAAAAACAACAATTCTTAATTTTTGTAAATGTTTTGTTTCTAGATGACACTTTCATAAAAAATTTGGCAATTTTAGTGAAGAAAAAAATTTTCCTGAGCTAAAATGGCACATTAGAGCAATTGTTTATAAAATTTGTTTATTAAAATTAAATTACTCATCAAATCGATTATTTAAGTACTTTAATTGCAAATGCATCGACCTTACTTGATATTCAAATTACACAAATCATTTTTTTTGGGACAAAATAATGATTTTTCGGAAAAAAAATGTTTTCTACTTTTATTGTTTACATAGAATTTCGCAAAAGCAAAAAAAAAGGATATCGGTCTCAAAGGATCACTGGGGAATTTATTCAGCTTCAATTTTAACAAAAGAACGTCTAAATCAAATAAAAATTGTGACTTTTCAAGACTGCCATTTAGTCAAAAAAATTTTTTATTTAACCGAAAATGGTCCTCGTCGAGGCAAAAACTCATTAAAAATGATGTTCAGCAGTATTAATTTAAAAAAACAAAAATTTAAATTGTTATAAACAAATTAGTGAACAAAAGTTATATCTTCTTTATTTACCACATTTAAATGCACTAAACCAATATTTTCAGGAGAAAATGGTAATAAAATAATGTTAACTTCAAGTTACAAGACGTTAAACATCAATTCCTAATTGTTTATAATCATTTAATAAATAAATACGAAATTGAGGGATTTTTAATTAGACAGATTTAGCTTTTTCAGCAGAATCAGCTATAAATATTTCACCAATGACCTTCTGCTGTGAGTTTGCACTGAAACAACAGTCGTGTATTATTTAAACAAATGCATTATTTGGCTATTTTTGAGTAGATAGGCTTCATTTCTTCAGCAGAATCAATAACTAGTACATATGTTGCCAATGCATCTTGCTCTTTTACTTTACACTTAGGCATCAATTGTTTATGGTTTAAAGAAATTTAGTTAACAAATTAATTATTTGAGCATTTTTCAATATAGAAATTTTGTTTTTTCAGCAGAATCAACTACGAACATTTCAGGGATAATCTATTGTTATGATGATTCGCAGTTAAACAATAATTGTTAAAAAAATGAAGTTTATCTATTGAAAAATTGAAAACCAATATATTTGTTTATTAAATTTGTTTAAACAATATGCAATTATTGTCTAACTGCAAAATGTCATCGCGAAAGGCTATTGGTGACATATTTTTAGTTGATTTTGCTAAAAAAAAATGAAATTAATTTATTGAAAAACAGCCAAGCAATGCATTTGTTTATTAAATTTGTTTAAACAATGTACAATTATTGTTGAACTGCGAATCATCATAGCAATAGACTATCTTTAAGATGTTAGTAGTTGATTATGCTGAAAAGACAAAATTTATATATTAAAAAATGCTCAAATAATTAATTTGTTAACTAAATTTGTTTAAACAATAAACAATTGATGCCTATGTATAAAGTAAAACAGCAGGACACTTTGGTAACATATTTGACTAGTTATTGATTCTGCTGAAAGAACGAAGCTTATCTACTCAAAAATGGCCAAATAATGCATTTGTTTATTCAATTTGTTTAAATAATATGTGGTTCTTGTTATAGTACAAACTATCACAGTAAAAGTCATTGGTGAAATATTTACAGCTAATTCTGCTGAAGAAGCTAAACCTAATTAAAACTGCCTTAATTTCATATTTGTTTATTAAATTGTTATAAACAAATAGGAATTGGTGCTTAATGTTTTCTAATTTTTAGTTAACATTATTTTATTTCCATTTTCTCCTGAAAACATTGGTTTAGTGAATTTAAGTGTGGAAAATGAAGAAGATATAACTTTTGTTCACTAATTTGTTTAGAACAACTTAAATTTGTTTTATTAAATAAATACTGCTGGATATCATTTTTAATGAGTTTTTGCTTCGTCGTGGACCATTTTCGGTAAAATAAAAAAATTTTTGACTAAAAGGCAATCCTGAAAAGACAAAAAATTTTTTTTCATTTTGTTTAATAAATAAAAAAATTTTTATAAAATTCGTCAAAAATATCCTCCATTGTAACGATGCGGCATTTAATACACTTTAATTTTTAAAAAGAAAGTTCAAATCGGAGGAGCAGTTTAATCTGAAAATTGATTTGTCCACAGACGCTTTTTTGCCCTGCTGTGTCCCGTTCTAATCAATCATGATTTTTTCGTGTTCGATTGTAAAGAGATAATTATTTCAGGTAAAAAATTGTACTCTTATCCACATGTTATCTGTGAACAAGGATCGTGGGACATGATTTCAAGATCAGCGCTCGGCCCCTTTAATAAATTTCGAGGGCCCTTTTCCTAACGAAAAGGCCAGGGGGTGTCAGCGAAATCATCAAACAAAGCCCTCAACGTGACACTCTGGCTTTGGGGAATTTCCTAAAAACCTTGACTTGAGGATTATTTATTTTCTCTCCAAAAATGCGATAACAAGTATTTTTAAATTCGATATATTATATATATATATATATATATATATATATATATAAAAATTCCATATTTATAAACTGTTTAACAATTGAAAATTTGCAAACGTTCGTGCAAAGGTTGCAAAGGATCGTGTTTTTTATTACTTTCAAAGTGCCTCGATTTTAAAATGAAAGAAATTTTCAAGTATTTAATTCTTTGAAAGTGCCCATGTATAAAAGTTTTTGAAAGAGTCTCAAAAGTGCTACAAAAGTGCATTGACGTCTTGGATGAGCACGATTTACAATAGAGGCGTTAATGCTCGCGAGAAATCGTAAATAATTTCATGGAATGTGGATACACGAAAACCTTAAAAAAGATGCCTGTAGGCTATAAACCAATAAAGCGATAAAACTTGGCATTTTATGCAATCCTCGAATCAAATTGTTTCGGCTTTCCGCTTTGTTGGCTCACATATAGTGAATGGCTAACAAACTCTACAACCATAGTTCCACTTTACCCTCATTTAGATGCGTACAAAAACATGGAATTTACCAGAAATAAAATTTACAACCCATTAAATTCAATTATTATCCTTTGAAACCTTACCAGCAGATGAAACCTTACCAAATTCAATAAATTCGAAAGTGATTTTCAACTTTAATGTGACAATAAAATTAGTAAAAGCTCAATTATATTCCATTAAATGAATTGTTAGCAGTAAGACTAGTTTTCAACGGAACCATTTTTAGTTTTAATAATATTTACCATAGATATGTTTTTGGTTGTCCTATGGGTTCACCATTATCACCTGTTTGTGCTGATCTTGTGATGGAATTACACTGCTCCCCCGATTTAAGACGCGGGTTTCGATGATGGCCTTGGACTTAAAACAGGAGTCTCTAAACGTAAACAACTCAGGGCCGTATGAACTATTTCTGTTTGATTTTTGTCACGAGTAAAAAATATTTTTTAAATATAAGTTTAATTTAAC
>JBAGKK010151728.1:0-24027 GCA_037177015.1 Euceroptres primus | reverse complement strand
GGAAACTTTGAAACGTTTCAAAAGTTTCATGAAACTTTTCATTTGGCCAAAGTTTCATGAAACTTTACAACCCTAGTCATGAAAAAATGGTGGTAGCTCGGAGGGGAAATTGGAAAATGCAAAGCGGGAATTTGCGCACATACGTATGTATACATGTGTGGGGTGGAAACTATCAGCGCAAACACCTTCTCGAGAGTAGGGGCAAACGATCAAGACTGGTTCCGGGGAATATGAAATGGTGGAGATCCAACTGTAATCCTAAACTAAAGTCTAAATTTCCTCTTAAGGTGTCAACGACTGGTGCTCTTACTCTATACGTATCAGGATAAATTTACCATGATTTCCAACTCGTTCCTGATGTAATTTTTCCTTAGTAATCACTGCATGTCCCATGATTCCTAATGTAATTTTATATTTTTCTTGTGAATTTCCAGGATTCTTGTGGAAATCTATTAGTAATCAAATGAAATTCACAAAAAATGTGATTTTCTTAGGATTTTTTACGTATATGTAGACAGAAAGGTCTAAGAGAATTTAATGTTTTTAACAGAAATTCAAGAGAGCTTAAATAGGAGTATAATTAAAATACATAAATAGTTGGCAACTTACACTTTAAAGTGTGAAAAGCAGTCGATTTGTTATTCGTAAAAGTTGGTCCCAATTTCAGTTCACGGACCTCAGTGCCCAGTCCCAATCTATCAGACATGATTTCCCAAAAGCTCTCAAAATAATCACTCAAAATATCTAGATCACACTCGACACTAAATCTATGCACTTTTTCTCCAGGGTTTTCACTTGCCTTTTGCAAATCCAAAATTGGCAAACACTTGTCACATCTTTTCTCAAACAGCTGTTTGCTAATTGTTCCAGGGAAATAAATTACACAACATTTGAAGGTTATCTTCCTCTTTTTTTTGGGCACTTGAAGACAATCTTGGGAAAACTGAAGATTCTACGAGGAAAAATTGCGAAAAATTCACTGCACTGTCTCACACGACGTATCCCATTGACCCAAATTGGGTCGAAACGAAATCCCCACCCGGGAGTATTTTTTGCTCCAGGAGTCACAGGATCACTTTTACGAACTTAATCCAGAGAAAAGTGATTAATAAGTTTTTGAGGGGGCAAATCACTAAAGGAGAAAATTATTTGTTGTGTGCGCGTCTGCCTGAGAATGAGACACTAGGAAACAGCTGTTTATGCTCCGACCTCGACGATGACGATTCTGTCATTGTCGACCAGGGGCGTAGGTAGAATTTTTGGCGCCCTTTAGTGGAAAGGTAATTTTTAAGAGTTTAAAATTTTAATATCAATTACAGATAAACTTTCTTTGATTTATTTGAATTACTTCTATGAATGGAAAAGTACAAAAATAATTGAAAAGCTTTACAAAAAAGTAATCATTAGATGCAGTCAGTTTCTATAGTCTTATTTTTTAACAGTCTTCATCAGCACATATAAAATAAACTTTATAAATCTTGTTTTATTTGAACCAAATTAGTCAAGTCCAAGTAATGCAAGAACGGGATTATTTCATAAACAACAAGATCTGGCAACTTTATCTTTTGATAACTGAAGATCAATTTCTTGAAAGTTGCTACACTCTCTTCAATTAAATACCTACGGTCCAATGCCTTTTCAATGTTCTTCCTTATCATCTTTGCATACAAAGGAACATCTTTCTCCAAATCAGAATCGTACAATTGACCGATTTCCTTTTTTTCAACATAATCCATCAACTTATTGGCCGGCATTACTAAAATATCAAAGAGACTGAAATCCAGATGTTCAATCTTCGTATTCCTCATTTTAAGGATTTCCATCTCACTCTGCCTATATTTTTGTCGAGTATAATTTCTTGTAAAAGCTTCTACATTGAAGTCAATTTCTCCATTGGCTTGTCTCTTGGCCATAAGGGGAATCATGTTACTTTTATCGTTTCTTTCCTGGAGCGTATAAATTGTAAGAATAGTAAAATGTCTTGCTTTATTGACAACAGCTTCCAAGATTTCAGAATTCCATTTCTTGTGAATTTCTAGAACTGTATTTCCATCAGAGTTTTTGAGATTCATATCAGCACCACTTTCCAAAAGAACATCCACCAAGGCTGGTCTCTTCAATTTAATCGCTCTCGATAGAGCAGTAAAGTATTTTCTGGATATGTGATTGACATTTGCTCCTCGCTGGATGAGCAACCGAAGAATATTTTCATTTTTCGTGTACATAATTGGTGTGCGACCTCGTTTTGTTTTTGCATTAACGTCAGCTCCGTGATCAAGAAGGCATCTAACGACTTCTGGTTGAAATTCTTCGACACCAACTGCATAATGGAGTGGAGTTCTGCCATAAACATCACGAACATCTACTGAAGCTCCCTTTTTCAGGAGAATTTCGATTATGCTAACAGAGTCTTCAAACATCTCCTGAGTCAAAGGCTTGCTTGTTGTGTAATAGGGAAGTATGGTGAAAACTCCCATGTCTGCGATGCAATGCAATGGTGAAGCTTCAAGGTCATAAATGGGAAAGTTGACCTTTGCTCCCTTATTTATAAGATATTCAACAATCCTCACGTGTCTTTTAGGAGCCACCCAATGTAAAGTTGCAGCGTGCAAAGCTGCCATGATTAAGCATGTTGGTCCCTCTATCCTTTTGTTAATTATTCTTGTCCCTTCATCCAGAACGGTTTTAATTACCTCTTCGTTGCCCTGTTCAACTGCCAGAAGTAGAGTTTCTATTCTCAATTGTTCGTCTGACCAAGTCAACATCGCATCTTCGACGCGTACTGACATTTTTGCTCGCACTTTCTGAAATATATAAATAATGCCTTGATGCTTCAAAGAAATTGTTAATTTAATCAAAATAAGTGTCTCGACTTTTAAAGTTTAAACCAGAGCTGTCAGATTGCGGCTTATCTCGAGTTTTGTGCAGTAGGTTTTACATGTATTTTTATTATTTTTACACGTATTAAATGTTGTTTTTTTTACATATTTCACGTGCATTTTGATTGCGCAGTAGGTTTTTAAATATATTTTAATAGATTTTGAGGACCTGTCGCCGTTTTCAACCGAGACCTAACCTCAAAATACATCAATCTGTCAGATCTGACGCACTGAATTTTTAAACTTTTCGTATGTATGTATTCTTTTGTTGTTGACACATTTGTACTTGTAGCAATTTCATGATTGTAGCAATTTGTAGTCAACTTCATGTCATGCGGTCCAAGGTCCTTTCTCCAAACAAGAAGTTGAATACATATTTCATCACCTTTGGATATATTTTCCCGAAACCATGACAGAAAGTGTAAAAATGAACCAAAAAAGATACTTCATATTTAAAGTTCCAATAAGTGAAAAAAGTTAAAAACGTTAAAAATGCCCCGGTGTTTTCAGTGTTTTCTCTACATTTATAGGTTACGTTTTGCTGCTTTCAAGTAACATTTTTCATGCTTGAAAATAGTCTGTTTGTCACGCATTTATATCAGCTTCTGTAAAATTTAAAAAATGAAAAACTGATTACTATACATACCTATATGAATTACAAAGCGAAAAATATAGAAATCAAAATTGATTCTGCAAACATTGATCACAAGAAATCTGAACAAATCTAACGGTCAATTTGTCTCAGGTCAGGATCGTGCGCATCAAATCCTTAACCCTAAGAATTTGTCAAAGATTTTGAAATTCTCTTCACGAAAAAAAATCTACTTTTCGAATGCCTGATAAACTAATTATTTTTATTTCAAGAATTTGGTTCTCTATTCAAAGACTAGAGAATTTCGCTTCCAGGAAGTTAAAATAAAATATTGCAAAACTATTTTTTCTAAATAAAATAAAAGTAAAAAATTGCACAGTAGATTAAACATCAACGTAAATTTTAATATATTTTATAAATAAGTATATGAAATTATAATTCATCTTCTACTTTTGTACATTTTTATTGTTAAATAATCTTGTTATAGTTACAGCACAAAGACATAAATTAATAATGAAATTCTTTTAGTGCAGTTCAAGACTCTTCAATCATGATAAATCATTAGTATGTAGCAAAAGCATAACAACGATATCGAGAAACTCTATTTTGTAAAAATCCCTTGCAGTTGATTTTAAAAAATTCTAATATCCAGTTTCTTTCTTACAATAACCGATAAGTAAAAATGATTTTTTTTCTCGCATTGTTCTTATCATTCTGTATTTCTCAATCTTCAGCCTGGAATCCGGATGAATTTTTAAAGTCATTGAAACAATATGAATTCGCCTTTCCAAAAGTGTTATTTCGCATCAAGAGGTCAACAGAGGAGAAGAAAATAATTGATCGCGTACACGTTTCTATGAAAAATTGGAAACTGATAACTACGACTAATCCTGCATTAACGCTGTCTCCAGATTTCACTATCCGAGCAATTCATTCTGATTCGGAAATCGAAAATATAAAAATTCCAGACTGTCAAATCCTCCGAGGAAACATTGCAGGTATAAAAAATTCATTAGTTTTATTGACAATTTGTGACAATGAATTTTACGAAAAGATTAGCCTTTTGGGAAAAACTTATTTTTTTCGACCGTTGCTGGGCAGCAGGCATGTCCTATATGAAGAAGAGAGCGATGAAATATTCTCAGGTAAAAACAAGAAATTCAAAGGTAAAGATTCTACATTCACGGTTAATGAGAAAAATTTTAAGAACAATCTTCACGATGAATTAGAATCAAAGCTAGACGTCATAAAGAATAAATTTGAAATAGTCAACAATACGAATTGTTTTACTACCGAAATCGACAAATTCGGTAACAAAAGAAGAAAAATTGTTGCACCAGGGTTGTGTTTTTCAAATTTTGAAGACGAGTTTTCTGACAAACGACAACGTCGCCAAGTTCATAAAAAGAAAGAATCGAGACGGGATAAGTCTCGAAAATGACTTAAAAAGCGTCGAAAACTATGTAAGCAACCTAAGCAGCAGCTAAAATTGTATATCAGGAACATGATTGGGAAAAAAGGAAATCCTAATTGGTATCATGGAAAGAAAGAGTAAGAATAAGGCTTGCGTTTGCGATCGAGTTTCAAGTTTTAAGGTCCAAAAGCAGAATAAATTGCCCCTTAGTTCCTAGCTTTTTTAGTTATACTTTTCTGATTTTTTAAATAAACCTGACCTCAATTTCTGAAGTATAAAAGGCTTCCTTTTTACATCTCTGCATCATAAGAATCATAAGGGATTTGGACTTTGAGCGAAATTTATTTAGAAGCTTGTTTTTCATTTTAATAGTGCCTGTAGTTTGAAAATTGTCAGTTTTTCGGTTATATAGCGACATACGAATTTTGAAATGATAAAATGTAAGAAGTTAGAACGCCAATAAGTCGTCACACTGGACGAGCACATGGTCACGTAACGATGCGTGAAAATGCTACTCACTTGAGCATACAATCTTCTACTTGTTCAAAATTATTAAAGTATCAAACTAGAGGACAAGTACAGCAACAGGAAATATGATACGAATTACGAGGCAACGAACCACATAATTGAGGTGGCACACAGCAAAATTCTGACATAAATAGTGCGAACTCAGGAGGACCGCAGTCAGTCTCCCAAATGTAGTCAACCGGCCAGTTCAGTCTTTGCATCGGAGTCAGTTTTTGGGAATCACTTCAGACAGTCAGTTTTGGAAATCAGTTATTCGGACAGTCAGTTTTTGCATCGGAGTCAGATCTTGGGATTCAACCGCTTTAAGTCTTTACGTTGAAGGCTTATTTCTATTGGAATCTATCATCGCATTGAATTCCCCGGTACCAGTGCGTCGTTGCTACCAGTCGGTTCACCCAATCAAGCAACTAACTCTTTTAGTGCAAAGTTCAAAATCCAACTCTCTGACTGACCATTCTATGCTCCAACTCTCTGCCAACCATTCTGCATTCCAACTCTACACCAGTTCCTGTATCGTCAAAGAAAAGCATCTGAAAACCCATGTAAGTGTTTTACCAAATTCATCATTAACACAGGCCTTTCTCAAAATATTCTACAAAAGGTATTTTTTGGTTTATGTTTAAGGTTGCTGTGGTGTTAACTTCATACAACTCATGTGAACTCCTGTTCTAACTTATGGAATTAGTAATAAATTTGTATTTAACTATAAAAGATATTTACTTATATTCTCATTGGCATCCTTATCCCGTTTCAGGACTATTAGTTTAGAAGTGAGCAAAACGAGGAAATTAGGGAAGAGTGTTAAGGGTTTCTTATTTTATTAATTAATTAATTAACTAGACGTAACAATATAATAGCCCACACTTTTTAGACTGAAAAATATTTCAAAAAATAACAAAGAAATTTGTTTGGGCGACTAAGAACCATTCATAATATGTAAGATGCAAAAAATTGCTATAATTATGAAAAGCAACTTCTGGAAAATTTATGTTTTTGTTTAAATTTTTATTTAGAAGTAACTTCCCAAACTTACCTATACAGTAGTTTCGTAAGTGCCAATTTTTTAATAATCTATGGCTTTTTAGAGTTTGGAAATTGTCAATTTTTCAGAATATATAATTTGTGAACGTAATTTTCGCAAGCGAATATTCAATACCCAAAAAACTCTTTCAAAAAAGTGAATAAATAGGCCTAAAATGCAAATTTTTAATAATCAGTAATTTTTTCAAAATTTTAGCACAAAAAGTCATGTTTCTGTAGCAAAACAGAAATGACTTTGACAATTTAAATTTCACTGAATTATTTGCTTTTTTTGTTGGTGAGAGGCTTTAACTTTCGATCAGCACCAACGACGAGAAAGGAATTTCCAGAAAGCTGCTACCAGAAGGTCGCCGTCTTGAGGAATCGCGTAAGAGAGAAATTTGTCACGAGTTCAAAAGAGAGCGCATCAATCCAGGGGCAAAAACCAAGGAATTAAAAAAAGATTGCGAAGGTGAATCTATATCAACTTATTGACTTATAACTTTTTATTTATATTTTATTATATTTATAATTTCAGGTAATTTTACGATTTTAATTTCTCCTAATAGAAATTCATACCCAAATGTAACTAAGAGTTTACACTTTTCTTTGTATCTAAGTCATATCGTTTTTCTTCAATAATTGAATCTGTTGCACATTTAAAATTCAATACATCCTACTTTAAAGTTTATAAATTTGTCAGTGATTGGTTCCACAATTTTACTATTATAAATTTATGATGAAACAAATTCTTTATTTTTTATAGATAACAATTATTACTTTGAAAATAATGGCACAACAGATATATTTTAACGGCGAAGAAAGGATTTCACTCGAGAAACGTTGGTTTTCTGTTTCCATTCTTTTGTAGATAACAATTCACTTAAATATAAAGGGAATATACTTAAAGCGGTGTTTAATTATATCAACATATTGATGTATAATATGGTAAACAAACTTACGAACAAAATCAGTAACTATTTAAATTTAATTTCAATTTAATTTAAATTAGGAAATTTCAAATGCGTGCCTTTTTTACTTATAGGTTGCCGAAATTTTCTCCCAATTCAGGTTGCTGGCGTCTTTTTCTATTTCAAAATTTGACTCATTGAGTATTGAAGAAAAAAAGCGTAAGGTAACAAACTTTCCCAAGGATTAATGTCTTCAAGTTTTATGTTTATAATTATTCAACTTTCTCGTAAATAGACATTTTTAAATTCTGGGAAAGCAGGTGTGTTTTACCAAATTCATATCATTAACACAGGCCTTTCTCAAAATATTCTACAAAAGGTATTTTTTGGTTTATGTTTAAGATTGCTGTGGTGTTAATTTCATACAACTCATATGTACTCCTGCTGTTCTAACTTATGGAATTAATAAATTTGTATTTCTATAAAAGATATTTACTTTTATTCTCATTGGCATTTTCATCCCGTTCAGGAATATTAGTTTAGAATTGAACAAAACGAAGAAATTAGGGAAGAGTACGTTTTAAGGGTTTCTTATTTAATTAATTAACTAGACGTTTAACAGAGTACATAAGCAAAATAAATGTTTTTGAAGTTAAGTGACGAGAAATTTGCACCACCGATCACAGATTAACACTATTAATTGCTAATTATTTTCAATAATAAAATTAATAAGTTCTTTTATAAACATCAAAACCAAATGGAAATTTGGTAAATTTATTCTACAAAAAGTTGGTTCATTATTTTTTAAATTTATTTCAAGTAGGTTTTATAAATGTATATAAAACAAACACAAAATTAAAAAAATATTAATGCTAATTAATTTGACTGTTAACTAAAAACTGCCGCTAAATTAGTCACATGCATTTTGTATTTCATAAACAAGACGTACTGAATCTCCAGGGCTGTCTCAAAAAAAATCTGGACCACACAACTAAACAAACTGATTGTGCTTTTTTTTTAAAAAACTCATAACAGAACAAGTTTTCATATTTTCCATTTTTCTTCTTTTTATTACATCCAAATTTCTTATTCGCATACTAAAACTTCCAAAAATGAAAAAACTAACCTAACCTAATTATGTTATATATAGTTTAAAGAATGGACTTGAGTATCTGAGTTACGTGTCAAATGATCTTATCCTATATTTCGATGCTGTAACTCGGTTATTTAATCATTACTGACTTAAAACAGTGCAAGAAACTTAGAAAACAATTCAAAAAAATTCTGTTGTCCTTGATCCACGGGCGGCGTCTAAAAACCCAAAAACCCCAAAAACGTCTTTATAACCTCAAAACTGATGCTTTTATGCCTTTTATGTCAAGTGTCTCATTTGTCAAATTTTGATTTTTCTACAAAACAATCATAAGTGTTTTTTAAAATATTTATGACAAAAAGCTCTTCTTTAATCAGTGAGGATTTATTTTGACGACATGTTTGTGAGAGAATGATTATTTCCGATTGTGTGGGAAGCAAGTATTTTTCCCGAAGGACCATTTTTGGGGTCAGTTTTTTTTGACTGTTTTTGACTTTTCGTGAGTGAAAGACAGTGAAGATGTTTAAAAAATTTAAGGATAAATTGGCGGAGGAGATGAAACAATCGCCTGCGAGATTACAGGCGAGCATGCAGCAGTTGGCACAGGTTTTATATTTGACATATTGATTCCAATTGAAAACATAGATTTCAGTTATTTAATTAGTTTATTATTTATTCTTAAGTGGTTTTAAAAAAATCATGGTATCTAGAACATTTTTGTGGCAGAGAAAGCGAATTTTTATCAGAGAGGTTTTCTATTTACATATTTATACTGATACCATATGCTTTTTAAATACCTAATATACCTATACCAAAGATATTAACTTATTAACCTAACTATATTAACTATTCACTTATTAACTAAAACACAAATATTTTTATTCAGGCTGTATCTCCGGCTCTGTCGAATACTTCGATTCAAGACATTTCCGCATCGAATGATAATTTCAGTCTAACAGAAGAACTCGATGGTTAGTAAAATTATCTGTCCAATAAATATTTCAGCAAATTATTGCTAATATAGTCGGTCTTACCGTAAGACCTAGCAATAATTTGCTGAAATATTTATTGAAAATTTATAACGGTCGAAGAAAGAAATAACAGTTTTGGATTTGCTGTATCTGGAATTGTTTGCATATTGTAAAATTATCTGTCGCTACAAAAGACGTAATAGCACTCAGGTGCTTTATTTTGAAAACAAAATTTTACAGAAACACCAAAGAATAGTCCAGCAAGGCATGGATTTCAAACTGTGGATTTAACGTCCCCTTTGGGAACTTCTGTAGGAGTTTCTCGCAGATCTTCAATAAGCAGCGTTACAAGCGACGCTTCCTCCCTTTTTCCAGTTTACGAGAGTCCCGGAAATATGTATCATTTGCAGGTTTGTTTCAAATTTTCTTTTGAATAAATCAAAGCTTTCATTCTACGAATAAAATAAATTTGAACTAAAATCAATTTAATTTGATTTCAGTCTGATATGGATCAATCGGCGAGTGAATTAGACGACATGGTCAGTCCTCAACTTGATCGAGTGTCAAAAGATCAATTATACAACGTATATCGAAAGGTTCAAACAAAATATCACAAATATCGAAGTCGGTATACAGATCTCGCGGCTCATTATCGCGAAATGGAGAGAGTAAAAAATAAATTAGAGACACTTTTAGTTGAGACACAAGATAAAGCTTTGAGAAGAATTTCCGATTTGAAAGAACAGTGTCAACTCGAGCAGCAGGCAAAAGCGCACTTGGAAGACGCTTTAAGAAACGATATAGAGGAAAAGGATCATGTCATTAACACCTTGAACACAAAGGTAATTTTTTAAACAAATCTTTATTTTTAAAACAATATTAATTTAAATTTCGTTTTTCCAAGTATCATCAGTTAAAATCAATTTCCCTAGTCTCACAAAACTTGAAACCCTTGTTTATTATTTACAAAAACGAATTATATAAATTTTTTAAATAGATAACACTCTTGCAATCAAACGGTCAGCTTCCAGAAACAAAAGTCCCGGAAGGCGGAAATAATTCCGAAAACCACAATACGGAAATGTTGATAGACTTTGTCAGTGATTCTCAGACAAAATCGAGTGGCAACTCTTCAAAATCTAACGAGGACTCGATGCTATCGACAGAAAACGTTCTCCTGAAAGACAAGCTCCAAAATTTAGAGAAAATTATAGAAAAATACAAGGATATGCTAAAACGGGGCAAAGACAAAATCTCTCAGTTAAATAAAGAGAAAAGTGTCTTGGAACACGATATTAATTCCCTAAAAGCCAACAATACTGAAAGGTTTTCAATTCTTGAAGGGGATTTCAACTCAGCCAGGGAGCAAATTTTAAATCTCCAGGATGAAATTCAATCTCTGAGAAAACGAGAAGAGGAATCGATGATTTCTCTGGCTGAAAATAAACTCTCGATTCATCGGGAATTGGAAGACAAAGAGGAGCAAATCAAAAGACTTGATCTCGATTTGAAACAAATGACTGAGGAGAAGGAAAATCTGCAAACAAATCTTGAGAAATACAAAAACGAATTGGAGAAAAAGTCAGAGGAAAGTAAGGATCAGGACAATTCAAAAAAGAAAACTGAAGCTTTGAAGCAAATGCAGAAGGAAATGCAGCAAAAGGTAATCGATCTCGAGGAAAAAATGGGCCAGAAATATCAGGAGGAAGTGCAACGTAATAAAGAACTTTTATCAAGATTAGAAGAGATTGAGAAAAACGAAGCCGAGTCTGCGAAATTGAAGGACGAATTGCATAAAAACGAAAAACAAGTTATCGATTTACAAAATAAAATTTCGGACCTTGAAAACGATTTGCAGTCTGAGAAGAAATTGAACCAGGAATTGAAGGAAAGGTACCAAGAGTTTAAAATCGTCGAAGATGAGAATAAAAAAGCTCTAGGAAAATTAGTCAAGGAATTACAAGAGTCAAAGAGAGAATTGGAAACCGAAATCGAAGAATTAAATAAGGTTATTCAGGAAAAGGAGGAAGCTTCTGGTCAATTGAATCTTAAGATTCAGGAGCACGCAGCTTCACTTGAAAAGGCGAAACAGAATCTGGCAAAGCAAGATGAGGAGATAAAAGGTTTTAGAGAAAAAGCAGTTCTTTTAGAGAAGTCGAATCTTTTAGAAAAAAGTGATCAGATCGAGAAAAACGATCAGATGTTTAAATTAACGGAAGAATTGGAAAGCAAAAATGAAGCGCTTGGAAATTTAAAAGATCAGCTCGATTCTTGTAAAGCGGAAATTGAATCTCTCAATCGCGAGAAAATATCCCTTTTTGATCAGATTGAAATTTGCAGGGACACAATTTTCAAAATGAAACAAGAGTCTATCAATTTAAAAAATAACGTGAGTCTTGATATTCAGGAAGGAAAAACTGCGATTTCACAGTTTCTTAATGAAATTTCCATCAATTTTCCGGCAATTGTTGAAGAGAATACGGGTCTTAAAAATAATCTTGAGGATTTGAATTCGAAATTAGAAGAGTTGATGTTAAAATACAAAAGTATTCAATCGGAGTTGAACGAGACTAAAAAGCAGAAAAGTAAATTAGAAAAAGAGGCAAAGGAGAGAATCGAAGAATTGGAAGAAATGAAAGCAAAGGTCAATCGCTTCGATGAACTTAAATCAAGAAATGAGAAACTTATCGCAGAAATTGATACTCTGGATTTCAGAATTTACGATATTGGAGTTCTGGAAAAAGAAAAGGAGAAACTCGAAAGATTATTGGAAGCTGTAAATTGTGAGAATGAACAATTGAAACAAGAGTTGAGCAAAGTCAAGGAGTGTTTGAACGAAAACTGTCAGAAGGAATCAAATTTGGATAGAGAATTAAATGAGATGAGGAAAAGGTACGAAGAAAATTTGAACTCAATGCAGAGTCTCGAATTGGAAGCCGCCAAAGTTTTTAATTTGACAGAAGAACTTCGTCTCCAGAGATCCGAACTCGCGAATTTGACGAATCAGAATTTAGAATTCAGTAATTCAATGGAAGGATTACAGGAAACTTTGAATGGAAAATTAGAGTTGATAAAGAAATTGAAGGCGATTAAGGAAAAGCAGAGTCACGTGATTCAAGATTTGAATTCTCAAATTGCAGAGTCTTTAAAAACAATTTCTGAAATGGGAAAAGAAATTGAAGATCTAAAAATGAAAGGAGATGAACTTAAACTTTTGCGAAAGGAACATTCCTTGGTTGTTGCCGAGTTGGAAAAACTCAAGGATCTTAATAGACAGGTCGATTCCGAAAATAAAGACTTGAAGGACAAGAGAAATGAGTTGTTAAAGTTAAATGAAGAATTGCAAAAATCCCAGGGACTTTTGAATGAAAAGATTTCGAATTTAGAACAGAAGGTTGAGAATTTATCAAATCAGAATCAAAGTTTGGAATCTGAACTTGGATCTCAGAAATCTCTTTCTGAAAATTTAAGGGAACAATTGAAGGAATTCGAAGCACTAAAGAGCAAAAAGTTTGAAGAAAAGAATGAAAAGTTGAGAAATAAAATTGAAAAACTGACAGAGACCTTGAAAGACTTTAAGGATCTTCAAAATAAAAATCAAGAACTGTTGCAAGAAAACGAAGTTGTGGGAACGAAAGTTCAGAGTTTGGAATCTGAGAAGGAAGTCTTAAATAAAAAAATTCAGGTTTTAAATCAAAAGAATTCTAAATTAAAAATAGTGGAAGATAAAAATAAAGAATTGGCGGATGAAATAGAAGTTTTGAAAGGGAAAATTTTGCTAATGGAGGAATTAAAAAAGAAAAATGGGGAATTAGAATCTAGAATTAGAGATTTGAATATTCAGATAGTTAAGTTTAATGAATTGGAAGCTGAAAATGTTCAGCTTAAATCGGAATTGAAAGCTTTTCTTGAAAAGGATTCAGACTCCAATGAATTGACGGCAAAAGTTCTGAACTTGGAATCTGAATTAAAAGAAAAAGATTCAAAATTGAAAGAAATTGATTCGGAATTAAAAGCAAAAGATTCTGAATTAAACGAAAAGGATTCGGAATTAAAAGCAAAGAATTCAGAATTAAAAACTAAAAATTCAGAATTAAAAGAAAAAAATTCAAAATTAAAAAAAAAGGATTTGGAATTAAAGGAAAAAGATTCAAAATTAAACGAAAAGGATTTGGAACTAAAAGCAAAGGATTCGGAATTAAAAGCAAAAGAATCCGAGTTGGAGGAAAAAATTTCTGAATTAAAAGCAAAGGACATAGTTTTAAAACAAAAGGACTCAGAATTAAAAGCAACAAGTCAAGAACTAGAAACTCTAAATTCACAAAATAAAAATCTGCAGCAGGAAATCGATAAACAAATTTCCGAATTATCGATTATAAAAGAAGAAAAGGAGAATGAGTTCGAAGAATGGAGAAATAGGATTAAAGATTGTGAGAGGAGGATTCAAGAAAGGGAAGCAGAGATAAATTCTTTAAAAGAAGGTGAAAAGAAATTCGAGAGCCAAAATGATAATAAATTGGAAGATGAATTCCAAATTAAGAGGGTAAAAAAATTAGAAGAAGACAAGAGAAAATTAGAAGCACAATTGGACGAGGCCTTGGTAACTTTCCAAGCCAAAGAGTCTCAGATGCAGAACTTGAATAACGATTTAAAAAATCAAATTGAGAAACTTAAGGAAGAGTTAAAAGTTGGAGAAGCAGAACAGGGATTACGATTAAAGCAATTGGTCAAGGAATTCCAAGCACAACTTCACGACAAGGACGAGGAATTGCAAGCAGCGTTGGATAAACGATTTGGTATTTATTTTATTTTTATTTAGACAAATTTAAAAATTAGACTATTTTATGAAATACATTAATTAAAATTAATAATATTAATTAATTTAAACAGAATTTTAAGAAATTGATTGTAGTACAAGAATCTGTTTTGTTTAGATCGCCAGCAAAATTACGAATCCGACTTGATTCAACAATATAAAGAGCAATTGAAGGATTTTCAAATTGAGTTGACTTTGAAATCAGAGCAAATTGAAAATCTAATTCTGGATGGCAAAGAATCGACCAAGCAAAAGCAAGGAGAGGTTGATAAATTGTTAGACACCATTGTACAAATTAGACAAGAACATGTAAATGAATTGCAAGAAGTTGAGAAAAAATGGAAAAATGCAATAAAACAGAAATCCGAACAAATAGCAGCGAAGCATGAAGAAGAAGTAAATGAATTGACTAAAGAGTGGCAAAATGAACGAAGGGTAAGTTTAAAAAAATTAATGTAATTTTTATTAAAAATGATTTTCTCATAGAAATTTTCTTTCTAGAAATCATTTTCTTCAGGTTCTTTTAATTTATCAATTTCCTTATTTTTTATTTTAACTTTTATCTTCCTTATTTTATTTTCAGACTGATCCCAATCCCGAAGCTCCTTTCGAGGTAACTTTTGCATTTTAGTTTCGTTTTTTCTTTAAATTTAATATTGATCCCGTTTTTTGTAAAAAAAATTTAATTGAAGATTTTAAATTAAAGCAAAATTCTTTTCAGGAATTAGAAAGTACTTCTCGTTTAGCAATGGCTGCTGTTCAATCCAACACGGGTTCATTCCACACTTTGCAGCAAACTTTAGCTTCTCAAAGAAGAGAATTAGCAGAATTAAGAAAATTAGTGAAATTGAGACATGATGCTTTGGAGGATTCGACGGAAATCGAGTACCTTAGGAATATTTTATTCGAATATATGATGGGAAGGGAAACCTTAGTTCTTGCCAGAGTAATAGCAGCCGTTGTTAAATTCGATCAAGAGCAAACGACGAAAATTCTGAAAAAGGAGGAAGACAAATTGACGTTGGTAAGTTTAATTGAAATTTTTAAAAAACCTCTTATTTTTTATTGTTAAAGATAACAATCTTTTTCCATTTCAGCTTGGATCTCTTGGTCTGTCTTAAAATCTGGAATACAAACGTTACAAATATTTATTAATTTAATTAATATTGAAACCAGCTGGAATTCTTTTTAAAATCGATAAAATGACGCGACATTAATACCCGATAATTATTTATTAATCCACAAAAATACAGATCGTGCATTTTTCACTTGCTTTTTAAGCAATAGACACACTTAAACTCTAATGAAATGTAGATAGATTTTTGCAGTGAATGGTGCGAACAATGTGCAATGTAAAAATCGCTAATTGTAAATTACTTAATTAAATCTCATACTTGAGTAATGTTAACAATTTTAATCTAACCACATTCTTTAGTTTAATTTCGTAATTTACAATTCACCGATTTCAAGATATATTTGTAGAGATAAAAGTGCGGAGAATCGACAGTCTTTTCAATTTATTTATATGTAATTATTCGGAAAATGGTATAGACTAATTAATTAATCACTGTACATAAAGGCTGTAATTATTTTCTTTCGATTGTGAATGAATCTTGTATCGAAATAAATTTGAGATTAATTATTTTCCACAAAGCAAGGCCCCAAAAATATTCATCCCATGTTTCAAAAAACTGACTTCTTCAATTAAACTTTATTTCAGAATAAATTAGAAACAGGTAAATAATTTCACAGCAGTTTTTATTTACTTATTTACGTCTGAAATTAAACAAATCCTAACTCTAAGGACTTAATCCGTAAAAAATATAATTACTTTACGCAGTTTCTACATCAGATGCAATATTTTTGACATTAGAATTCAAAGTTTCCTGCTGTTCTTCCATAAATTTCTTAATCTGCGATTCAAAGAGAGACAATCTCTTCGTGATGGGTGTTGTTTTTTCTCGAATATAATAGGCAGGATTCCCATCCTCTTTGAACAATTCGTGCCCATGTTTGTCAAGCAGACTCCTGTGGGCAAGATTTCTCTGCAGTAATTTGCTGTAAAATTCGTGGCCACCTTTCGCATAATTCGGACCTAATTTTGACAATTCTTCGTCAACATCTCTCTCAATTTTTTTTCTTAAAAAATCTTTTTGTGCGAAATAAATGGAGAGACCTATGAATCCAGCGATTGTGTACAGAATAAGATTATACTTCAGAGGCTTGTTGTGCATATTATATTTATCTTTTACCACTTGACAAACAAAGTAGAAAGTCATAAAAAGTACAGAACCTATACAGCAATCCAATAATCTACCAGACTTTTGGAATGAGCGGATTTCTCGAGCAATGCCAAATTTTTTAGCATCGTGGGATAAAACGAGAGCCTCGGCTAAATCCTCAGTTTCCTTTCGAGCCCAGTTGACTGGAGAGTTGTTTATTAAAAGACGAGAGGGCTCTAAATCTCTTGCTTTCGAGAAAGTGAAATTTATAGGAATTCCGATTATTCCACCGGTTCTCGTGTCATTCATTCCGGCTTGAAAAGTGTCAAAGCCGATAACCATGAAGGGTTCGATAAATGAATGTTCCAACTCGTGGACTTTTAAATCGTCTAAAACTTCGTTGTAGAGGGATTTTATGTTGTCAGGAATAGGAACTGGTTTTCTATCCCTTGAGAGAAAAGAAAAAATTCAATATAGAAGTCTTTAAAATTGATTATATATAGACAAATTAAATCGACAATTTCAAAGCATTCAAGTTTGAACCCTGATTTCTTTTGCCTACAGTAGAAAATAATTCTTAAAAAGTAGATATAATATAAATGTACGTACTCGTGGAGTTGCACAAGATTTTGATACTTTTTTAACAAGAATGTGTGAGGCATATATAAAGCACCAAAAATGCCGATGTTTACAGCTATGCAAGCTCTATTGAGAACAGTTTTTCCTGATTTAGTTTTACACCATTTGAGGTATTTATCCCATGCAGACTCCATTATCTAAATAAAATTAATTTAATTATCAACTATATCATTAATTATCTTAATAATAATTAAAATTCAAAACTGAGGAACGGAACTAACCTCAAAATTTTTCAAAATCAATCCACTGGCTGAAAATTGTCTGAGAAAACCACAATTTTTACCTAAGATTAACACCAAATAAAATATTTCCCTACGATATACTTATATTTTTGGATGTATGACACTTGGAATATTAGTAATTTAATTTTTTATACGTTTTCGGAATTTTTGTCATTTTCTAGCACATTAATTTTCCAATATTGCGCGCATGTGCAAATCGAGTCGACAGTGGCTCCACCAAAAAGAAGAACGAAAATTCCTCCTATGACTTTCTGTAAATGTATCAGTTTGTCTCTGTCGCTTGGTTTTTGAATGGATTTTTTAAAATGAATTTCAATGACGGTTCCTCGACTTTTAGTGTGCGGTGAATCCAGTTCTTAATCTTTAATTATGGTAAGATAAAACAATACAGTTAAAACGAAGAGAAACACCATAAAAATGTAAATTTATCTCTAGATTTTTGTTTGGTCTTCGTAACCTCAAAATTGCAGAAAGCGATTTGTTAACAAATTTTACAGCAATTTTTAACTTCTTTTTTCACTAAAAGTACATTAAGTAATTTCTAGAATAATTTATTATTAAAACCATTTTCCTTCATGAATAAATTAGTCTTTATTAATTATACTTTGCTGATAATTCACGCCAAATTGTTTATCACGAGAATTTGATTCCTGATTAAATCTAGTTTGGATGAAGCAGATTTATTTAAATTTCATTAGATTATCAAGTTTTTAAATTGAAAAATGTGATAGTTTAATTTAAAAGTGTTCTTTTCTCGGTGTTGGTTTTTTTTAAGGCTTCGAAGGACGGAATTCCGCCAGCTGTTCCTGGATTTCCACCAGGAACGCCAAACATGGCTTCGACTTTTGGGCCTCCAATGCTTCCTACCGCTCCCTTTATTCCGCCCCCGGGCTTACCACCAGGTCCTCCAGGAATGATGCCTCCGCAGTTTTCCATTCCTCCTCCTGGATTTGGATTTCCCATGGGCGCTGCACCTCCTCCAGAAGCTGGAGTTATCGGTAAGAGTTTGAATTAAACCTTGGAATTAGCTTTATTTTAGAGCCTCAAAATTATTTTCCTTTTTTTTTATCAGCTGCTCCGCCTCAAATAACTGCACCAGGAGTTCCACCTCCGGCGCCAACTTTCAGTGAAGTGAAATCAGTGAATGCATTATCAGAGAAAAAATGTGACTGGTCCGAACACAAAGCACCTGACGGCCGAACTTATTATTACAATAGCGTTACCAAGCAATCTCTCTGGGAAAAACCGGACGAATTAAAAACGCAGAGTGAGCTTCTTTTATCTCAATGTCCATGGAAGGAGTACAAGTCGGAAAATGGAAAGGTTTATTATCACAATGTGACAACGAAAGAATCCAGATGGACAATTCCTGCTGAGTTGGAAGAATTAAAGACGAGGATTGTAGCAGAGGAAGCTGCAGCTGTAGCCGCTGTAGTCGTAGCCAGTGCCACAAACTCGTAAGTTTATTATTTTAAAAAATCCTCAACTTAAAACTAAAATACTAGTTTAAAAAATAAAAAAATCTTTTTCATTTTCAGAGGAATCGTTCCAGGACCAATGCAGCACATGTCGCCGAATATCGCAACCCTTTCCCAAACAAGTACCCCCGAACATGGTGGAAAATCAGCGATAGAACAAGCCATGGCAGCTACTCTTGCAGCAATAAATATTCCAACGCCTCCTTCAAAACCTGACGACGATAGCAATTCGGCGAAAGATTCGGCCAATGGAAGTCGCACGAGTACACCGGAACCCAAAATGCAATTTAAGGATAAGAAGGAAGCCATTGAGGCTTTCAAAGAGCTTTTAAAGGAAAAGGACGTTCCTTCAAACGCGAGTTGGGAACAGGCGGTTAAAATGATTCAAAACGACGCGAGATATCCGCAAATGAAAAAGTTGAATGAGAGGAAACAGGCATTTAATGCATACAAAACCCAGAGATTAAAGGAGGAACGGGAACAAGAAAGATTAAGGTGAAATAATAAAAGTTTGGATCTATATTCTATATCGGAAATTTTCAAATCAGAGGAATTAAAAATTTCTCTTTTCAGATTGAAGAAAGCGAAAGAAGACTTGGAAGCCTTTTTGCTGGAACCTGAGCGAATGACAAGTACAACAAAATACTATAAATGCGAGGAAATGTACGGGAACTTGGAAGTTTGGAGATCCGTGGGCGACTCCGACAGAAGAGATATTTACGAAGATGTCGTTTTCAATTTAGCAAAGCGAGAAAAAGAAGAAGCTAAACTCTTGAAAAAGCGGAATACGAAACGATTGGCTCAAGTTTTGGACGCGATGACGGATGTTACGTACAAAACAACTTGGCAAGATGCTCAGGTTTTGCTTTTGCAACACTCTGCTTTTGCGGACGATGCAGATTTATTGCAAATGGATAAGGAAGACGCACTCTTGGTATACGAAAATCATGTTCGACAATTGGAGAAGGACGAGGAGGAAGAGAAGGAAAGGGAAAAAAAGAGGCAAAAAAGACAAGAGAGGAAGAATCGAGACGGTTTTATCGTAAGTATTTAATACTCTATTTATGATTATGTATATTGATTATTTATTAATATAAATTGCAGAGCCTTCTGGATGAATTACACGAGCAAGGAAAACTGACATCCATGTCTCTCTGGGTAGAACTTTATCCCATGTTATCCGCCGATCTCAGATTTTCCGCAATGCTCGGCCAATCAGGCTCGACCCCCTTGGATCTTTTCAAATTCTATGTGGCAGATCTAAAATCACGATTCCACGACGAGAAAAAAATAATCCGTGAGATTTTGAAAGACCGGAATTTCGAGGTCCAGGTGAACACGACCTTCGAGGAATTCGCGACAGTCGTTTGTGAAGATAGGAAATCTGCGACCCTGGATGCTGGAAACGTGAAGCTAACTTACAATTCACTTTTGGAAAAGGCCGAAGCGAGGGAGAAGGAAAGAGTCAAGGAGGAGACGAGGAAGTTTAAGAAGTTAGAGTCAGGTTTTAAAAATTTACTGAAAACTCTCGGCGTGGATTACCAGATGACTTGGGAGGATGTAAGGACCAAGATTGAAGAGGAACCAGATTTTAAGGCGGTTTTGTTGGAGAGCGAGAGACTCAGGATTTTTAAAGAGTACCAACACGAGTTGGAAGAAAGCTGCAGTCATCATCACATTAGGAGTCGGAAGAAGAAGACGAAGAAGCTGAAACGGAAGTCTCGATCCAGATCACATAGTGTAAGTAATTCTTAATTTAAATTGAAATTAAAAACAGAATTTAAAAATAAACAAATGTCTTTTCTTTTTTATTAGGATTCCGACGCGAGTGAGAAAGGTTTAAAAAAGAAGAGACACCGATCTAGGTCAGCGAGTGTAGCTAGCAAATCCGATAGTTCAGAATCCGAAACGAGAAAGTCAAGAAGAAGGAAAAATAAAAAGAAACGAGGTCGCAGTCATTCGGTAATTGGAAATAAATTTTTGAATAATTTTTCTGAATTGTAAACCATAAATCCTAATTTTATAATTTTTTTCCAGCGTTCGCATTCGAGGCTTCCATCATCCGAAGAATCTCCTGAACGAAGGAGAAAAGAAGAAAAGCATCGACGCGCTTCTGCTCAAAGCGACGGTTCGATTAATGACAATGTCGAGCATCACGAACTCTCCGAAGACGAACTAGAAAAACAAAAGGCTCAGATTCTGAGAGAACTTCAAATGCAGCAGGAGGATAATTGAATAAATTCTTTTAAAAAAGGACCAAGTATTCTCAAGACTTTTTTTTATTGAGAATTGGATAATTTAAGTGATTTACGTACAAAGTTTGTTTAAAACTTGATAAAATTTCGTCTTTTCTATTCAAGCTTGTCGAAATGAGGAGAATCGAATTTTCATCCAAGCATTTATGGGTTTTGTAAACTCAATTTTATGTAAAAGTGCATCTAGGAATGTAAATTAAAAACAGATGCAAAGAGATTAAAAAATCGTATTTGACAAGCGAATCTTTTGGTCTTTTTAAAAGTTTTTTAATTTCATATTACGTTAAAAGCATTTATCTTGTATATAACAAATTCAATAAAGAAATGAAGATTATCAGCAACTGGAGTTTTACAGTAAGTACAAACAAGTACAATTTTCAAAGGCAAGATAATATGTATTTTTCAATTATACTTTCAAACAGGAAACGCACATTATCAGAAAGCAGACACGTAGTAAGTGTTACATATTGGCAGATTTCGAAAAGTTAATACCGACCTGTAGAAATCTTCATTATCGATACACTGATCGCTCGTAATAAGGCCGGCCTCGGGGGTAGACGGCACTATACTGGGTACGACTAAAATCCAGTTTAAACCGGATTTAAAGCGACGAGCGAGCACTCATCTCAACACTCAGGACTGCGTATATAGTCTGAACGTACAAAAGTAAATGCGCAGAGAGTCGTGATATAAATAACTTCTGGCGGCCCTGATTGCCCGAGCGATGGCGCCGCCGCGAGACGCTCAGAAGCAGTCAAGCGTGAAGAACCTTGGAGCCGGCCCTATTACGGCCGGCCTTATTACGCGCGATGAGTGTAATTCAAGTTATGGCGAGTTTTGAAATTAATAAAGGCGGTAAAGGATATAAATTAAAATATCTCTCTTTATTCTAGTTAGGATAAAATAAGAATTAGAGTGAGATAAATGTAATTCATGAAAAGAAAAGGAACATGCGAGAAATATAAACAGCGAATAACTGGAATAAACCAGTTTCAACAAGTTAAATTTTAAACCTTGAAATAATAGTAAAGAAAGTTAAAAGTGGCAAAGAGATAATGGCGAAATAATAAATTAAAACCAGTAAACAGATTTAAGTACCTTATTTTTCTGGAGAAACATAGTTTAAAAGATCGAATAAATCATTCAAGGAAGAGTTAAAGCAGTCCGACTACTGGAAAAGCTAGTCAAAAATATGTCCATTATGTTTTCTGAAATTTGGAATTGAATCCAAAATTTTGCCAGTTTATCAATTAATAAATTAAGTATTAAATTTCTATGCTGATCAATATAAATAAAAAATCTTTAAAATAATAATAAAATGTACATTTAAATGTTGATTTGACTCGATTCGAGTCAATGTCATTTTTTCACGCTCAACAGTTGGCATCCTAACAATATTCAACATGTTTTAAAGCCAAAATTAACAATCTTTGGAGCCCGCGAAAGGCTTATCCATAAAACCCCATTTTTTAGACACGACTTTAAACAGTGATAATTCAAATTTTAACCTAGAAAGGGCCCCTAAGAAAAGCTTTATGCGAAAGAGGACATATTTCTCTGCTGAAAAAAACTAATTTTGATGATTTTTTAACGTAACCGATCCAATAGTCGGACTACTTTAAGATAACCTTCCTTTTGACAGGTTTAAAAGGGCAAGTTAAAACTTGTAAATTAGATTTGACTTTAGCTAATTAGGTTTAGAATGTAAAACGATTTCCGACAAAGAGCCCCTTAATTCATATTCTTCCATGCGAAACGAAGGACGTAATTTTTGCAAAATAAACTAAAGGATCTAGAAGTAATTTAGAAAATAATAAAATAAGCAGGTCCGAACTTGTTTCTGGTACGTGCTGGAAGAAAAATAAGGAAGCATATCTGCATACAAATTGCGTATTTCTTTAAAGATTTCCTCATTAAGCACGTTCTTTAATTTCATGCATAAGTGCAAAATCCCATAAAAGCGTTCTCACATCGACTGTCCCGAAGAAAATTGTCTTAACAAAGATTTCCGATTACAGAGTGTATCAACTATATTCTACTTCGCTAGAGATGTCGTATCTCCATTTACTAATACACAGAGAAACAACACTAAGCGAAGTAGATGTTGATACACTCTGTTTTCGGAAATTTTTGTTAAGACAGTTTTCTTCGGGTCAGTCGACATGAATCGCGGAGTAAACAAGCTCGAATCTTTTGCGAAAACTCAGATAAAAGCATTCTCACATGAAGCATGTAGTAGACAAGTTCAAACCTGTTCGTCTTCCGTACTCGCCTGCCTCCTCCTATGTAACCTTGATGTTTTTATTGGTCAAGGGAAACCATTATTAAATTTTGATAGGTCAAAATCTTGACTAGTGAGGTAATTCCCACTACGTGGGTGGGTGGGTCACTCCCTCCCTCAGGGCTGAGGACTTGCTCGTTTTGATTCTTCGGATTCTGTCAGATTCTTTTCGACTTTAAAACCGAAATGATCTTTTTTAATCTTCTCTCCTTGAGCGAAGTAGTATTTCGGAGTTAGAATTTTTATCCACAAGAATTCCCCTTTAAGTAAAAATAAAGAACTTACTTGAATTTTTAAAAGTGCGTAGCGCCTAAGCGCTGTCGGTTCCGAGATCGGAGTGCAGGAGATTTAAATAATAAATAAAAGATTATTGTGACTTTGGAAATATAAATTTGTGTAAATAAATATCCTTTGTCTTATACGTGAGATTCCAGTGGTCCTTTTATTTTTCCCAAATTCAAATCATCCCGGTCGCTTGTTTTCAAACAAACACAAGTGAATGGAACCACCAATCGAAGGTTATCATGATTCTCGCCATTTTAGAAAAAAAGCGTCTGCTGCGCACGTGGATTTAAAAAAATAATTTGAAAATTCAGTCCTGTTATCAAAAGCAAAATATTTCTATTTATTTATATTATTCAATTTATATTATCTATTTATTTATATTATTCAAATAAGTAAAGATC
>JBAGKK010151631.1:0-24028 GCA_037177015.1 Euceroptres primus | reverse complement strand
TAATTTTGTTCAAATTGATAAAAAATATTAATTATTTAAACAATTTTTATAAATAAATGTACATTTTGACCATTTTTCCAAGAATAGGCTCCATTTTCTTAGCAAAATCAACTAAAAATGTTTTGGCAATGACTCTTTGCTATAATACTTTGCCAATAGACAAGAACAGTTAATTATTTAAACAAGTTTTATAAAATTTTTGTAATATTTGTAATATTTGTCTAATTAAGAAGAACTGTTGATTATTTACACAATATTTATAAACAAATTCACAGTTTAACCATTTTTCCATAATAAATAATAATTTTTTTGACAAATTTGACAATTTGTTTTTTTTGTCTTTTGACAAGACATGTCTTGTCAATTATTCCTTGGTTTTTATAATATAACTGTTTTTATAATATAACTTTATAATATAACTGTGTATTTGTTTATAAAAATTGTTTAAATAATTGTCAAACAGCAGCTCTTCTTAACTAATCGCAATTAGGCATGAATTTCTTTCATATTTTACATAAAAACTATGAATTTCAAACAACCAATCATTGCGAATCACGATAAAATGACTTTTGTTCACTGATTTGTTTAAACAATTATAAAATTTTTTTACTCTAATTAAAAAAAGGTACATCTAAAAAGTTAGGAAAAACATATTGTTTATTTTATTGTTAAATAAAAAATTTTTGTTTGGTATAACCGTCTCGATATACCTAGAAGCCTTACAGTCATTTTAAAAAAATCATCAAAATCCATTGAAAATTGGCTTGTAGTCAAACTTTTGTCCACAAAAAGTGCTTTTGGCTACACTGTGCCAGGGTCCAAATGCGGATTAAAAGCACACCTTTTCCAAAAATGTCCCCAAACTTGTGCTAATCGATTTTGAAAATCTATGTTTTGTATTTTTGACGTCAAAGAACCTACCTAACGTTTCCTATAAGTAAAAATAATTTGGGACTAAAACTCTACTTTCAAATTCATGATTTCTGAAATCTGATCCGCATTCGGTTCCCTTACCCTATTGGATTATAAAATGGAAAACACCCATTTCATTATTTCTTTAGTTTATAACTTTCAAAGTGGTTTTTATCTTTAATGAATATTTTTTCAATTTCAGAAATGAAAAGTGTTGTTAGGAGTGCAAACAAGAGACACGCGTTTCTTCAGATGTTGATGAAGAGGGCGGTCTGCATGGAACGCGTGTGCTAAGCGATATCTAGCTGAACAGTTTGCCGACAAACGAGTTCCTAATTACTTAGTGTTTGCATCGTGAAAACAGGATGGGAACTGAATTCTCAAATCAGGTGTACTATGTATGCATACATCACGTCAACACGCGGCACTCGGGTGGTCTTTCTTCGTGTGCGATTGGGCACACAAGATGTAATTAAAGAGAATGGTAACATCCGCCTAATTACTTCACCTAATTGACGCATTGTTTGTTGAATCAGCTATGCCGCATTAATTAGCAAGAAAAGTGTATTTTCTACATAAACTCAGCGAACTCGTCCTGTTACCATTCAAAATTACGAAATAATTCCAGAAACATTTCGCAACCTTTGATGATATCATACGAGCTTTTTGTTGGCAAATTGTATTTAACTTTTACATCGCCAATTTTACTGAAAAGTTTATTATTAAAAAATAAAATATGCTATGCACATTACACAACCGAAATGATTAAATACAATTTTAATGAAGGTGTGCCTGATTTAACAAACCTGAATTGCAGATAAATGAACATTACGTGATTAATTTGGAATTTTCGATGCGGACTCATTGCATGCAAATTTCAGGCTTTTCAACATTCGACAATTGATTAAAAGGCCAGTAATAATGGACTTGGACGTAATGAATCGGCGAAAGTAAATTATTCCGCCGACAGAGCTCAATACATCGAAAGAACGGATCGCGAAATTGAAAGGAGATTCGAAGGGAGAGGAAAAAGGGACGAGTCAGTGGCAAAGAGGCAAGAGTTGCTTGCATTGCTGGCATTAAACGTGGACTCAGAGCAAAACCACCGTTGCTATTTAGAAGTGTTGTTTGCACTGTGTGATGAGCTCCAGGGACAATTGAGTGGGATGGGGCTTCACGTTATTATTACTTCCTAGGATATGAGTTTACTTTTCGAATGTATACCAACTTAGTTGAAAAGGGAACCAAACATATTTAAAACCTATTGTTTCTCCCTCATTCAAAACATTAAAAATTATATTTTATAAATAAAATAAAATATTCATTCTTTGTTTGTCAAAAAAAAAATCCAAAATGGGAAGAGGCAAACTATTTTCATACGCGAAGCATTTAAAACCTTGTGAATAGTATGCGTGAAGTGCATAAGTTATAGCGCTAATTGTAAGGGGAAATTGAAACAAATGAAATGTTGAAATGCAAAATTGTTTAATTAATTAAGTATAGCTGTATAAGGAAAATGGATGTATATGTAAAACCCCGAGAAGGATATACATGTGAGAATAAAATGAAGGGTGGGAGTACAGAACTAGATAACCAATAAAATGTGAATTTTTCAGAGCAGCGAAAAAAAATTCTGTAAAATCGAAATCACCATTTAAAGATAAAACAAAAGTCCACTCCCGATCTGAAGCATTGCTGAATTGAGGCCGGAAAAGTTTGATCAGAAAAAGTTATCCAGTTTCGAGGAAATAGATGTGGAAGTTGACAATATTAAAGTGACACTAGCCTAAGGGGCATCTCGCACGAGAACAAGAGGCATGTCTCAGATTTTTCTCTATTTTTGGTTATAAATAGTGTTTGGGGTACTAAATAATTATACCAAGTATTGGTTCGGAATTGTTATAATTTTTCGAGATATTTGTATTAACAATTTCGTACTTCTTTTTTTCGATTTAAAATAACTCAGTCGTTAATAATATTAGGCAAAAATGTTTTAGGCAGTTTTTATTAGTAATTTATTGAAATTTTAGAAAAAAAACATAAATGAAAAATATTAATATTTTCTATTGTTTATTTAAAAAATAAAATTCATTTTTATACCTACCCAAATGATAATTCAGAACTCTTTAAAATTCATTTTTTATTTTTAAACGCGTTCTTGACGCGATATGGTTTTGAAAAAAATCATGAATATACAATGATATCTTTAGTTTGTTACGAATTTGTAGGATAGCTTCTGTTTTTGTTTCTGAGAAAAAATTCTTTGAAAGAAACTGTGCTGAGAGACCATTCTGAGCGGCCGCGGATTGCTTGCTTCAAGGAAGCAAGCGATATCGCGTCAAGAACATGTTTAAAAACAAAAAAATTAAATTTATTTTTTAAATAAAGAATAGCAAATAATAATATTTATAATATTTTATTTTTTTCTAAAATTTCAACAAATTATGAATAAAAACTGTCTAAGACATTTTAGTCTGATCTTATTAATAACTGAGTTATTTTAAAACGAAAAAAAGTAGGAAGAAAATGTTAAAAAAATATCTCAAAAATTTTTAACAATAGAAAATGTTCTGATTAAAAGAAATGATTCTGTTCCGAGAAAATAAAGATTTACTGTGTCGGTATTGCACTGTGAATTTATCGTTGGAGTTTGAAAAAAAATTATATATTTTTTATCAATAAACTTGAATAATTTCAAGATTTCAATTTCTTTAATTAATATCAAATTTCTTTTAAAAAATGACATTTTTGGAAAATGCCATTTTTCAAAAATGAAAAATTCAATTTATTAATTTTTGCAACTAAGCAAAAAATTTTTAAATTAATTTCTGTCTGAAAAATTAAAAAATTAATTAAAATTAAAACTTAAAAATCTTCCTGTCCAAAAATCTTCTTTATGCTTATCAAATTTTTTCAGAATCTTTTAATTAAAATTACAAAAGTTATGTTTAAAAAATGGTAATCTTATGTGCCATATTTGGTACAGTGAACACTAGAAGGGTTAAAAATGAGATTTCGAAGAAATCCTTTTAGTTTTTTATGCAAAAAATCCATTTTCGACAAAAGTGTTAGTTATCTCGTTCTGTTTTTCTATCTAAAATTATTTGTTTTTTTTTAATTATTAGGCACTCTTTATGCCTAATAAAAAATGTACGTCTTCGCAACTTTTTGTCAACGACCCATAAATTGTGGTTAAAAATAATTAAAAATATGGAAAAATTTCTTTTTAGAGATTTAGTTTACTCTTCGGAGTTACAATATTTGTTTTTGTTTAATTGTCACATTTTATAAATAATATCGTGCGCCATTATTATTTAATGCTATTTGGAATTAACGATGATAAATCGACTTTATCTCTTATGGGGCAGACTTTGAAGCGATTTTTGATATCTTTAACTATAAAATATTGAACCTTACACTTGATAAGAACTCTTTTGAAGTGATCGGTTTAACTAAGAAATAATAAATTAATAATTCAAAATTTTGTTAATTTTAAAAAAATTATTATTAATAATAATTTGAGAATATTATGTCTCGTTGAGATATGAAGTGACTCAAACGGCTTGTTCCGTCACGATCGCCTTGTCGAGTCCTGAAATTATTGATTTGTTCCTCAGTCTACTCCCTCCCCCTAACAAACCCTTTCCATACTCTCTCTTTCTCTCCCTCTTCTCTGTCCTCTGTTTCTCTTTCTCTTTCCATTCCATCTAGAACCTAGACAATCCTCCAACCACGTATTCGACTTCCGATTCAAACTTTACAGCCCTCATACGTCTCAATTCCATTTTCTTGAAGTTTCTGGGGGTGTGAGGAAAAATGTGGAAAAGAGTGGGGATTATTCAAATCATGTCTGCCCTGAATGTCGTGAGAAAAATTTTTCTAAAAACTTAATCTCAAATCGTACCAGAAATTTTTCTCAATCTAGAAATCATTATTAACAATTATTTTAATTATTAATTATTATTATTATACATAATTCTTATGTATTTTGAGCCATATATTTAAGAAGCTTATTTATTTGATTATTTAGAATATCAAAAAAAATGTTAACAATTTTTGTACAAATTTCTAATGATTGCACTTTGTCAAAATTTCTAAACTTGACGAAATTGTAAAAGGTAAGATTCGAATTTCTGACGGATGTCTCTGAAATATTCAGGAACGTTGTCAAATATGCTGAAATTCTATGAAATAATATTTAGAAGTTTTCATAAAATTCTATAAATGGAAATCCAATCTTTGAAGATGGGTTTCAATTTAAAAATTGCAATTGATTTTTATTATTAAATTTTTCTCTCAAGTTATTATTGAATTTGTATGATTAAATTCAGTCTAAAAATGAGATTTTTAACTAAGTATGAAAAAGTGCATCAATCTGGCTCACTTTCTTAACTTGGAGTTCACCGGGTTGGCTGGAAGCCAGCTTTTCTCGGACTTGTGCTTTAATATGTACTGCCCCATGAAATATCACAGCCATTTACGAAGGGTTATACATTATATAGTCGAGCAGAACTCCGGCGCGTACTCATAAATTTTCGATTTCTGTCGTATCATCATGGCAACATTTTTTACACTTATATCCACACATCGAAAGTGTTTCATCACATGAATAAATAAAACCCCTTGCATAATAAATTATTATATCGACTTGGTTTACTCAGTCTAAAAAGATATCATATATAATATATATAACAAAGATATCTTGATATAGATAGCTTAGTTTTCAATATAATTAAGGATTTTAATTTCAATTAATTTTAATTACTTTTAATAAATTCGCCTTAGCTGCAATAAATAAGAGCTTTATTAGTAGTAAATACTTCAAGCCCTTATTTTAAAAGATTGATGCCTTCATGCATCAATAATAATAAATTGAGAACAATGTTTCATTACTCTGCAAAAATATATTATGTTCTTCCAATTAGTTTATGAAATATGAACCAGCCAATTAATTGGTCAGAAGATAGGATAACGTATATCTGGTGATTAGTATTTCACTACGTTTAGTAAAAAAAATTGATTGTCTAATGAATATCATTATAAAAAAAGATGTTAAAAACATCACTATAAAATATTATTTTAAAAGATTCTATCAGCTTTAAACCTTTTAAATTATTTTAAGTTGCTTAACTAAAAAATTCCGAACTAAAGTAGAGCAACTTTTTGCACAAAAAGAACAAAAATGGCTCTGTAATATATTTCTTTGAATAGATTCTTTTTCGTTTCTTTTTTTCCGCCCATTTTAACTCCTTTTCTCTACCCCTATAAAAAATTCCTTTTATATCGAAAATTTATCGAATCCATTAACGGTAATTCTATTAATCTCTCGCAGATGAGAAATGGCCGGATTTAAATATAATTTCAGTCCGTTATAAAGTGATGTTAGGAAATCCTAATTAAATAATTCATTAAGGCCAGATTGTGGAAAAAAAGTAAGAATTGAATGCGTTCGTTGATGTTTACAAGTATATAGTAACGGTTACGTGAATTTCTCACGAATCGCTTAATTACCGCCTAATCCGGCAATAGACACGCTGTTGCGGAAAACCGCAAACCAAAGAGGAAGAGAGACAACTGAAAGGAACATGAGACCACTTAACACCATTGTCTATGATAGTGGACATTTGTGTAAGCTTGTTGGGCACTAAAGGAACGATTCCTTCGATTGGTATGCTCACAAGATCGGTTAACTTAACCGGATCGGTTATTGCGCCTAAGATTGTGCAATAGTCGAGTTATATTATATTGACTTTTAGCTCTCACTAATGCATTCTTGGGACGTCGAATGCAGCGTAATTTACGCGACTTTCTATTCTCCCCCACGTGTAAGATGTGCCTCGATATGCTCAACCATTCGCGATGTCTCCTCCATTTTATTATTATCATTATTATTGTTATTATTGTAAATGCACGATCGAAACTCTTTAAAAAGTAAACGAGTCAAGTGTTTTGAATCAAGATAGATACCATTTAGTGCTAAGATATTTCAGAGAACATTTAAAACATTTTATCCTCGACATATTTTAATATCCCCTATAGCACAGAATATTCAATTCACATTCCCGGAATTTTCCATTCACATTACCGGAATATTACATTGGAACATTGGGAGTATTCCTGGGGAATTTTCCGGGAATATTCCTGCGGAATATTGGAACATGACCCTGAAAGTGCCCTGATTGTTCCTGTGGAATATTTCCGGAACGTTCTCCTGAAAGTGTCTTGAATGTTCTTGTGGAATATTCCTGGAACATTGCCACGAAAGTGCCCTGTATGTTCTATTGGAATATTCTCGTATCGTTGTCCGGAAATGAACTAGGAAATTAATTTATACCTTTTTAATTTTGTATGGATCGTTACCAAAAAGTTGTGAAATTCAATTCCCGACATTTTTACACATTTTCATTATTTAATGACCAAATCCATTTCAAATCAAGCAGGGAGTGCAACTTCCAGTCAAAGAATCGGTCGCTGTTTTTCAATTGGTGTTGTTTTTCAAAGTAAATAAGAAGATATGTATTTTACCGCTTCGAGAACAAATACATTTTCGCGAAGTATGTTTATAATTATTGATTGTGTATCCTCTCTTCATGAAAACGTTTATTATCACACTATATGATTTTTGATAAAAAATTATTTGTTGATTTAACGAAAGCACCTAAAATAGGTGTTAAAATACCTAAAATAGGTGATTTATGAATGAAGCATAAAGTGTTTCAATTGAGCAAAATTCGTTACACCTTCGCCATGCTTCAATATAGGTTTTTATTGAACAAAAATTATATTTTAATCTTAAAATATGAAGGAAAAATTTTATTATTACTATTTTTCAAGCTATTATTACTATTATTACTATTATTACTATTATTACTATTATTACTATTTTTCAATTATTACTATTTATCGCACTATATGATTTTTGATAAAAAATTACTTGTTGATTTAACGAAAGCACCTAAAATAGGTGATAAAATACCTAAAATAGGTGATTTATGAATGAAGCATAAAGTGTTTCAATTGAGCAAAATTCGTTACACCTTCGCCATGCTTCAATATAGGTTTTTATTGAACAAAAATTATATTTTAGTCTTAAAATATAAAGGAAAAGTTTTATTATTACTATTTTTCAAGCTAAACATGAATTTAAAGTAACAACATGCACTTTCCACTACCATACGCTCTCATTTTTCGGATAACTATTGCAATTTTCTTTTCAATTTCAATAAGAATTTGTACAAAGTACATCCTGTTTATAGAATTTTACTTATTCCAAAGCTTAAAGTTGATAAATATATGGGTGATTGCCAAAAAGTTGATCACATTGGACCACGAAATTTCCGAAAAAAATAATTATTGCATGTCGTTTAAAATGTTTTCTTAAAGACGACCAACCCAAGAGAGTATGAAAAAACGAAATAGAGAGATCAAGGAATATATTTGTGATATTTATGAATTCTATACAAAAATAAATCCTATACCTATGTTTCTGCGTAATAAGCGTGGAGTCTTACTTGAGTTCTGAATGTTTTTAAGTAATGTAAATGTATAGGAAGTTGATGTAAAATTTTAGGAATGGAAATCATTCTCGGGGAGTTTAAGAGGAAAAAACAGGAAGAAATGAAGTCGAACGTCCCTAACCTCAAAAATCACTAAGTTCGCAATGTATGACATTCGACCTTGACAATATAAATATTTGAAGAATCTTTTAAAAATATACCAGAAACAGGTAAAAATTATTAAAAATATGTAAAACATCTGTGATTGCACGATTTATTTGATATTAGATTATACTTCTTCAATATATCCTCTCGTTAAATAATATGCTATTTGGAAATACTGATGAGAAATCGATTTTCAACTGCATGAAAATCTTCGTTAGTCTAAAATTAACAAATCTACGTCGTATTTTGAATAGTTTAAATCACGATCTTCGAGTTTTATTTTAAAATAGCAAAATCGTAAAACCTGACATAAAACTTTGGAACAGACTTTGGAGCGATTTTTCGTATCTTTAACTATAAAATATTCAACTGATCACTCCATAATCATCTTTTTCAACTAATTTCAATCGATTTTCATAAGCCCAAATTATTAAAGAAAATATTTTTGATATTATTTAGCAATTTTCTATTATAAATTTGTAGTTTGGGACATCGCGTAACCTGACATTTTTCAAACATTTTTATTTTTATTTAGTAACATAATTCTGTTACTTAAAAATCTATCAATTAAATGTAATCTAAAGTTGACAGTAATGCTGAAATTTAATATTTTAGAAGCTATAAGGATTATTGAACCAAATGCAACAAAGGCAAGCATTGACGCATGTATCAAGAATGGCTGGTGCAATGCAAGAAACGTCAAGACCGATTACAGTGAGTATATTATTAAAAGCTTTCGAAACGATATAATTTTTATTTTAAATTATATTCCCGAATAAAATTTATTAAAATATGTTGTTTCAGAGAAAAAAATGAAAAACAAGCTGAAAAAGAACGAAATATGCAGCTCGAGTTAGACGAACATATTGAAGATGACGACTAGTTTTGAGTAGTTTTAAGAATTATGAGAGAAGTTTTAAATTTTCAACAATAAAAATTTAACGTTTTTCTTGAATCTCAGAGTGACATGTTTGTATATCAGTTCACAATTGTAATCATTTTTCATGCTGATTAAAAGTTTATACTATATAAAATGCTTTAAATTATTTTATTTCTATTTACCTTATAATCTAACAGCCAATTAATATATCTAGCCAAAAATTTAATCATCACGGGAAATTTAAAAATCGCTTTTTTCTTATAGTCTCTTTTAATTATTATCTACCATATGATTTTTAAAATATTGCATCAACGTTCCCTATATATTTTCATCGTAAGCCTCCAGGATTCTTCCATACTAATATTCCTCGAAAGTTTGTTGCGTAAACTTCCGAGAATATTTCTGGAGAATATTTCCTAAACATTGGTAACACAATATTCCGGGAATATTCCCAGGTCACACTCCCTGAATATTTTCATTTAAATGTTCTAGAAACACTCTTAAGGTACATTCCCTGAGTACTCATTGAGAACATTCCTGGAGTATTACATGGGAATATTCCCTAATACGCTGACATTTACCTACTTCCAGGAAAGTTCCTGGAAAATTTTTTGGAAAGCTCCAAATCTACCATTGGAATGTTCCACGAATGTTCAGGGAAACTGTTGTGCTATTCGGGACCCTTTCAATTTGTTCATTATTAATTTAGTCTCGCATTTATTTTTTGCATAACAGCATTTTTCGAGGTTGTTATTCATCATTGTAAACATAATATTTTTTATATTAATTTCCGGAGTGTGTAAAAAAATCTAAATCACGTGACAACGTTTTTAAAATTAAATTATACGTTAATTTCTCACAGAAGTACTTTTGAAATTAAAGAACTAATATTTCCAGAAAGCTATCAACTAAGAAAATATTATAAAAATATAATAGATGGATTTTATAAACTCAAAATCAGAAGAGCTCAATGAGAAAAAAAAATTATTTCTACAACATAGGTGTATATAAAATTAAAAAGGTACAAATTATCAGTAATATCGTAACAATAGTAATAAGTTTGGAACTTAATTTTTGCTATTATAATTTTTGCGGAATTGAATTATATTCTTAAAAATAATAATAATGTTAACAATCATAATAACATAAAATATTTTAATTTTATGTTCAATTTAAATAGAATATGGATAATTCTTTGGAAATGATCGAATAAAATGTGTTCTACTTTAGAATTTTAATATTTAAGTAATTGAAATGTCGAATTGTCACCTTATTGTCGATTGTGACTTATTGTGAATTTAAATTGTAATACCATTTTAATAAAAAATGTCTTTGTATAATTCTCAACGGCACGACATAAAAAATTGTTTAAAGAAAAAGGTAAATGCCGATATTGTACAAATGTTATGTATTTATTTAAGAATTATGTCATGTATGCAGATAAAATAAATACCCAAGGAGCATTAATTGATTTTTATGAATCAGTCTCATACAACCGAATAAGAGTACTGTTAACAATATATATATATATATATATATATTTTTTTAATTTTCTAGTATGTTCCTGGACAATGATTCGGGAATATTCCATAGGAGGGCATTTCAGGGCACTTTCGGGGCAATGCTTCAGGAATATTCCACGGGAACATTCAAGACACTTCCAGGGCAACGTTCCGGAAATATTCAACACGAACAATCAAGGCACATTCAAGGTTATGTTCCAATATTCCGCAGGAATGTGTCCGAAACATTCCCAGGGAATATTCCAGATGTAGGAAATTTTAAGATTCCTGCAATATAGTTGGAATATTCCGTGATATGGGGGATATTATGGGATTTATTTATTGCGGCAATTTCGAAAAAAATGAAAATTACTTCTAGGAAATTGTGTATACATTAGGGTGGCTCAAAAAATATTATTTTCGAATTTTGACCCAACTGAAGTCTTGAAATGTTAAGCTCCGAAAATAAGGAAACATGGGTTTTTTGTTTTTGTAATTGGTCAATATTTCATAAGAATAACATGGGGAAAAAAAATTTTCGAAAATCGTTTAAAAATGTGAAAATGTTTAATTAAGCAAAGGATTAACCTTTTCTTCTCTGTTAATAACTCTTCAGGGAATAAGAATCTATCATTGTTTTTTATTTTGCACCCCTAAAAACCCCTTTTATGATGCACCAAAAACAACCCTCATAACAGGGTAATTATAGTTTTATATACTTTTCATTTTTTTCTGTTTAAACATTCATCAATAGAGAATTTGCATATGTCCAAAATTTGGAAAATAACTATTGAACCTTATAGAGGACATTTAAATGAGTTTATTTTCACCTACAATAAACAAATATTATATTTAAATAATTTATAATATATTTTTTTAAATATCAGTAAAATTGAAGGAGCTATAGTTTTTTTTTATTGTTGTGACGTCAGTTATACAGAATTAGGGGCGGAGAAAATGTAGGAAGAATATATATTTTTTTTTCGCTCGAGGCGCACATTTTCTCAACTTTGGCCAGTAATTAAAAATCCAATTTTAAATTTTAAAAAAATTGATTTCTAGTTACTAAGTTACTGAATTGATACAATAAAAGTTTGCTTGGAAATTGTCATATTTCGAGAAAATGAAGGGGGGATTTTTTTTTCGTTCAAGAAGCACGTTTTTCAACTTTGGATGTTGATTAAAAATATAGTTTTCAATTTAGAAGAAACACAAAAACTAGCTTCGTAGATAATAGAGTGCTGAATTGAGGCGTGGAAAGTTTGATTGAAAAAAATCATTTATTTCTGAGTAAATGTGGAAGAATGTTTTTTGCTTGAGGCGCTTGTTTTCTCTAGTTTAGAGTTTAGACGGCATTGTATAACCTCCAATTTTCAATTTAAAGTCGCAAATTAAAAATAGATTTGGAGTTTTGGAGTTGAAAAAAGTTCCAGAATGTTGCAAAAACTTGAAAGAAATGCAAAAAAAATTTTAACGCAAAAAATAAACAATTTGAAAAATTGCAAAAAAAATTAAAAATTAACAAACTTGAAACGTCAAATACTTCAAACATGGAAAAAGATTACACTGAAGTAAGTTTTCAAAATCTGCCAAAAATATATTTAAAAACGTTTCTAAAAATACAAAATAAAAATAAAAGTGATAAAAATATGGAATAAAAGTTCTAAGGCAATATATGTGCAGAAAATCATTTAGAAATAATAAAATTTTTTGTACATGATTTACTAATTTTGTGCGCAGATGCGAGCCTTCGTATATAACGGATGTATTAACATGACTATTCGTTTAAATATAATCAATATAATATTCTAAATAAGTATTTTTAATCAGTCTTAATTAATTAATAAATACTTAAAATTCTAAAATAAGACAATTTACTGTTTTGGATCATAAACTTTTAAATAAAAAAACTAAAAAAAGACATGCAAAATCTCTATTGATAAATGTCAAAAATTATTCATTTTTTAAGCAATTTAAGATTGATTAAACAAATTTTATTTGTTTAAATAATTTTTTTCAAAATTATCATGAAATAATGTGTTCTTTATACTGCTACGACCTAATTAATCAATTTAAAGTGTTGAATTATTTGTTTTAGTTTTTTGTTTAAACAATTTTTTATAACAGAATACTAAGAATAAAATAACCAAACAAAAAGATATTTAAAATATTTAAAAAAGACGAAAGAAAATAAACAAGTGGTTTCGGTTGGTTTCCTTCTAATTTCTTTTCTCCTTCTTGGTTCTAATACTTTATTCCCGATATTCTGTTATATAAAAAATTGTTGAAACAAATAAGAATTGCTTAAACAATTTGAAATACGTTGGAAAAAGTGCAAAATTAAAATAAAGTAACGAACCACATAGAAAAATTTGCAAAAAACTATAAATTTCCGCCTTCTTTCAATTAGAATTTCCCTTTTAACAATTATAAATTGTTTAAACAATTTAAAAAATTGAAAAAAATAGTTCGACTCTTCATATTGATTAATTAGATCGTATTAGTAGAAATAACACATTATTTCATGTTCTTTTTGAAGAAAAAAATTATTTAAACAAGTAAAATTTGTTTGAACAATCTAAAATTACTTAAAAATTAATAAAATCTTGTCATTAAAAAACAATGATGGATTCTTAATTCCTTGAAGAGTGATTTGCAGATAACAAAAGTTCAATCTCATGTTTAATTAAACATTTTCACGTTTTAAAACGAATTTTCGAAAATTTGTTTTTTTCCCATGCTATTCTTATGGGAAACTATTTGCATGAGAGTAATTGCAAAAATTTTAATTTAAAAATGCTTGAACTTCAAATAGCTCTTGGCAGTGAAAAATCCAATTTTCTATGCTGTCTACCTCTTGCAAATTTAATTTAAAATTCCTGAAAGGTTAAAAACATTCCAAATTTACTACACTCTAAATTAAAAAATACTACATTATTCACGATCCATGAAAATTAGAACTATATTTTACAAGCCTTCAGATTGCAGATGTAATTTTAATTATTTATAATGAAGGACGTTCGCAATAAAGCTCTCTGCTCAAATATTTCTCAATACATAATGTAATTAAAACGCATTTATTATGATTTCAACATGAACAGTTTTATTATGAATAATGAATATCGTTTAAAATGTAATTAAAAATCTCGTGAATAATAATTCTCCACTTTTCTGATGAATCTCAACTCAGACCTTTGCAAATAAAAATCTACATTAAATTCTAATTATATAATTTCAAGGCAGGGAGTGAAATTTTTCTCTTCAAGTCTCTACTATCGGCAGTCTATTTTTAAATTAAATTTTCAAGCCAGCATGTCTGCTCCATTTATAGTATCGGCATTTCTTCCAGGTTGATGAAAATAGCGGACAATCACTCGCTTCTATATAAATTCTATAATATAATTTTAGAGTCTTATTTTCTGCTAAGTATTTAATACTCCTTTTTGGAATATTTAATACTCTTTCTTGGAGTATTTAATACTCTTTTTTGGAGTATTTAATACTCCTTTTTGGAGTATTTAATACTTACCCTTAGTCCTTAATTTTTTTAAACACGCAATAATATATTTCAAATTGATTGAAGTTAAATCTAAAAGAACGGTATAAAAGAATCATTTGGCAAATAAAAAAATAATAAATCAGATTTTCAGCTTCGTGCCTAGTATAAATATTATCAGAGATAAATAATGTTGGCGGTGGTATGTCCGGCGTTCCAAAGTAATTATAGATTAAAATGTAGATTATTTTTAGGTTAATAATAACTCTTATAATAACGCAAACGACCTCGATAGCAAAGTAGCCATTTATATGTCAGAGGCGAAGACGAACGAGTTCTAGAAATACGGCAATGTGGAAAGTTTCGGCTCGGCGTTTATTTTCCTCCTGTATGAAAAAAATTTATGCATACATTTATCAATGTGGAATAATTTCGCAGACTTTTTAGTTATTTTCGAGCATTTGCATTAACTCAAATTTTTCTCTCATTCATTAATTTCTCCTTTCACTTAATTTAAGACTCAGTTAAAATTTACAAATCACACAATAATTCCGAATTTAAAGTTTTCGAGTTTATTTATTATCCTGTTACATGAGTACCTTTTATATAAATATATTTTTAAGTAAAAATCATTACATTAAATTTCTTTTGTTTCAATGCTGAGATGCTTCTGATTTCTAACATTTTTTCTCGATCCCCAGGGCCTCCCAGGACTTTTTATATTTTCAGCCCTCTTTCCGTTCCCCTTTTACTATTACCGATCCCCATTTCTTAGCTTCTTAACATTTCTTTCTCAATTTTCGTTTTCTGAGTGAGTTTACTGTAAAAGGGAATATCTACGCTTACGAGGATAAAGTAAACGGGGTTGGTTCTCTGTTCGCGTGTATGTACCGGGATGGGGGTGGGAGATAAATGCGAGCTCGAGCCTCGTGATAAAAGTTGGACAAACTTCGTTCGTACCTCCTAATGAAAACGTATGCGTAATGTTCGTTTAATTTTCCCGTGGCTTTTTGCACACGACCATATAATGTATTCCTCGTTGGCGAGAAGCAATATAAATGTTAGTTGAGTTAACGTTCCCCCATTCCCTCGATAGGGGTGAAAAAGGGGAGAATAAAAAAGGAGAAAGAGGGAGAAACATGGGTAAAAGAAATGGATAAAGAGGGGATGAAAATGGAATAAATGCGGGGAGGGGATTTAGAGATGCGATATCTTTCTTGGTGAATTTACTCTGTTAGACAAGTTTATTTAAAGAAAAGAGGGAGTGAGTTGTAGTAAAAATATAAGTATGGTTATAAACCAGCATAATGGAATCTCATTCCAAGCTTCACTTCGTTCATATTCAGGATTATCGGATGCGAGAGCCATCGGATTTTTTTCTTCTTTTATTGGCACTCGATCAGATAAATTTACGGGCTTTCCATAAATTAATGTAATCTATGCCTACTTTTGCTGATATAACTCTTATCGGTGAGAATTTTATTACAGCAATGTGAATCTCAATGATTGATCATTTTAATGGAAACTTTTATTTAAATAATTTAATTTTTTACCTAAGCTTGATTTTTTGTTTTAGTATTTTACTGAATATTAAATTTAGTAAAAATTTAAATGCGTTAAATGCATTAAATGCATTTTCATAAATTTTACTAAATATTTAAAAAATACCTTTGTTGCGTATTTTTAATTAAAAATTGTAAATTTTTCTTTTATAGGTTTTTATTCTCTTCCATTTATATATGTTCGGAAACATCGTGAAACTTTATTCATATTATACCCCGTTTGAAATGTGTTTCCACCTCTATATAATTATTTCACTTCATCTTCAATCATTCACCCCCCCCCCCCTATACTCATTTGAAAGTCAGCAATTAACTGCAATCTACATATTTCAGTGGATTTTCCTTCACCCCGTCTCAACGTACATCAATTAACATCGATTTTATCTTTCCCTACGTTTAAGTCCACCCTCAATTTAAAATCATATATTATATGTTATATATTATATATCCCTATCTTCATCACAGATAGTATATCAAAAATCAATATCTACACTGAATAGCAATAGTTTTATTAGAAATAACTCTTTTTAATATGAGAAACCATTTTTTTCAATATATTACTTTAGTTTTATTGGAAGTAACTGTTTTTAATATGAGAAACCATTTTTTCCAATATATTATTTTAAGCCTATCTACTATCAACTTGCATTAAAACAGTTTAATTTTATTCACTCCTTATTTAAATAGAGCGAATTAAACCCATTCTACACTCTGTATTTTGATTATATTTTAGATTTCATGATGGCGTAATCAATTCACATTCATTTCTAGTTTATATCTTCGAAATATTCGTTACATTTATACAATTTCTTTGTGAAACATCCTGGAATTTTCAGTGAAGTTTAATTCCACTTGACGGAACATCCAATTAAGCTCAAACCAGATACACATCAAAATTGTGCTTTTAATCAAGTCCCCCGTAGTTGAAAAAACAATTAATTAAATTTAATTAAAAACTATACTAAATTGAAAATCTAGTTTGAAATTAAATGCGTTTTAATGACAGCAGTAATTATAGAATCTGTCTATTTCGCTTACAAGAGAAGTTCAGATCTCTGTAAGCGCAAAAAAGTTAGGAATAAAGAGTACTTATACTCCTGTACTTACTTTTTTAATTATTGTTTAACCACCTTTGAATCATTCCTCTTACAATTCATTTGTCACCTTTGAATCACCTTTGAATCATTCCTCTTACATTCCTCTTGGCTTACATTTCTCACCTTTTACACTTTTTGTTAGGTTTTGTAGAATCACCTAACTTTGGAAACTGACCCTAACACTGGACACATATTTTTCTTGGATTTATTCTAATTTTTTAATACAAAATTAAGTTTTGACATGATCTCTGGCTTGGGTCTTTTAAATTTTTGGTTTACTTTTAAACTATTCAATTATCTGGAAGCAAAAAAATGAAAGTCCGAAGTTTGAGTCATTGTTCGATTCTTTGATCTGACAAATGATTGCGAAAAAAAACATTTCTTCAAAAACATATAGGGGGCATTATTTCTCAAGTGTACCCAATCCAAAAATTGAAGTTCTCCGTTCAGGCTCAAATTTAAAAAAAGTTTAGTCCTACTAGATGGCACTTCAAAAAAAAAATGTTGATCAGTTTGGTCAAAAACTTGCCGAGGTAGAGGGAGTGAAATTTTTGTACTTTGCGCAAAGAGCCTCTATTTCGTATATATGGTAAATATCTTTTTATGTATGGCATTTAAAAAATTTTGACTCAAACGTTTTCGATAGATTTTTTTCCAATCTATCGAATGGAAGAAACTTTTTTTTTTGAAAAACTGAAAATTTCATCCTCATTTTTAAAAATGAAAAATATTTTTGACTTTTTTTTTGAAGTTCGACTCTTGTTTTACTTTTTTTTACCTCAAAATAAAGCTTGAGATGTTTACTTTAAGATTCTTGAATAGCAAAATGTCGTTTTTTGTTGTTTTCGGAAAATTGAATTTCAAGTAAACTGGTAAATTCAAAACAAAAAAAAATAATATGCGCGCAAAATTTACAGAAATTTTTTTTGCAGGTACAGTTTTTGATGACAACCAATATTGTAAAAATAAAAATTTAAAAAAAAATTAGTTGACTTTAGAATTTTTTGAAAATTTTCAAAAATGAAACTTTTTGAATTTGGTTAATTGCGCATTTTTAATGTGCAATTGACATGTAATTTACATAATATAATAAGTACAAATGTTATTTGTACATTAAAAATGCGCAATTAATCAAATTAAAAAATTTCATTTTTGACAATTTTCAAAAAATTCTAAAATCAAAACATTTTTTGTTTTTGAATTTCCATTTTTATAATATTGTTTGTTATCAAAAACTGTACCTGCAAACAAAATTTCCTTAATTTCTGTGTGCATAGGACAAATTTTTTGAATTTACCAGATTACTTGAAATTTAATTTTTTGAAATAAAAAACAAGATTTTGCCATTCAAGGATCTTAAACTGAACATCTCAAGCTTTATTTTTAGTTTAAAAAAAAGAAAAGAAAAGAGTCGAACTTAAAAAAAATCAAAAATATTTTTGATTTAGAGTTACGACGGCTAAATTTCATTTTTTCAATTTTTTTCAATTTTATTCGAAAGATAGGGAAAAAATTTATCAAAAACATTTGGGTCAAAATTTTTTTATATGTCATGCATAAATAGATATTTATATCCGAAATACTGGTCAATCCCTTTTTTTTTTGAAGTGCTATCCAAGAGGACTAAACTTTTTGTAAATTTGAGCCCGATCGAAGAACTTCATTCTTTGGATTGGGTACACTTGAGAAATAATGCCCCACAGGTATCCAAATAAAAATCTTGTTAAGTTTATGAAACGTGAAATAAACACGTTTCTAACAAAAAATTCAATCACTTTTCTTATTCAAATTATAGGAGACAGGAGATACCCGCAATTCTAACTAATTTCATACCTGTTAATGAAAGACAAGAAATGTATAAATTCAATAATCAGACATCCGTAAAAACAATTACAGCCTTTCTTTCACTTCTTACTTAATAATTTCTCTCAATAGCCATTCATCAAACTTTCTAATTCCAGTCCCGCGTCTGTCCTCAGATCACCTTGCGGATCAGAGATCTGAATCTCAAGTCCAGATTAATCCGGCTTTTGTTCTAAGATCAATTAATAGAATCCTGGATATTAAGAATCTACCCATTACTTCTTAAGTCATATTTACTTACGCATAAAAATTTAAAGATTTAATAATTTAATAATCGATTTAAAAAGGAAAAAAGATTAAAATTTCATAAAGAATTTTTAGTCCCGTACAAGTCGAATTTAATTTATCATGCAAAAATCTAATTAAAATGTTTTATAAGTATTACTATAGGAGCCTAGTCACTCAAGATTTCTTGATTTGAAAAGGGGCAAAACAAAGAGAGAATGAGAGAAAGTGTGAGGGAGAAAGAGAGAAAGGGGAAGAGGCAAGGGGAGAACTGTGTTTTAGGGGATGAAACTAAATGGAAAGCGGGACGTGGCGAACCCTTAATGGGGTAGTGGTCCTTTGTAAGGTGCTCTAAGTAATTTAGATTATCAGCACTGGCAGCGGATACACTAAACGAATATAGCTTGAGTGCCATTAAACGTTCTTGTTTCATTGTCAGCTTCATGATTCGTCCAAGATTTCATTAAAGAGAATGAATAAGATTTTTGTGTTTTAATTTTTTAATAAAAAATAATATCAAAAAGAACGTTATCGCTTTCATTTTTATTTTATTTATTTTTTTATTTATTATCAATTTATTTATTATCTTTTTTATTTACTTTCATTTCAATTTTATTATTCATGTTCTGCTCCATTTTATTCATAAATTGCTGATTTATAATGCTGACAATTATCGGAGCCTTGGAATTTAAATGCTTTAAGATTTAGAACTTGATAAATTTTTGTTTCTGAGATTCGAAAAGTTGTAATGCCTTCAGATTCGATACATTTCAATTTTTTCAATATTTTCTCAATTTCTCTAAATGGTCAGTTCTATGGAAAACGTGATTTTTCAGGATTATCTCAATGAGAATTAATTGGATGCTCAATTAATTTCATTATATTGATAGATCTCGCATTTCTCCTAATTAAATTAACATGTTTTAAACTTGCTAAGTTTTGGAATTTTAACAGCTTTAATTTTTACTACAAGAAATTACATTGCTTTTGGATTTAAACTGTTACAGTTCAAACCTTTAATTTTTATTTGATAGCAAATTTTCAAACAAAACGTGTCAAAATAGAATTAACGAAAATTGAAATTTAAGTTTCCAATTTTCAAAGACACAATAAATTCAATAATCCACCCCCACTGAAAAATCTACAACACCCTTTAATTCTGGTCTCACATTCACAACAAACAGATGTCAATTTGTTTTCAATATTATCAAACTCATCAATCTTTGTAAGCACACATCAAGAAAAGAAAATTGACATATGCTTATTCCTTTCACTTAAAGCCTGGTTTTCTCTCCTGCAATATGCAAATCCATGTCAGAGTAAATCGTCGAGCCATTTTTCTCGAGACTTGTCAGGTTTTATTTTATCATTTGATCCTGTAGATTCTCCTCTTATTTTCCTATTTCTTTTTTTTTTCCTTTTTACACAATCGAATAATCGAAAATTGGGAACAAGATGGAGCAGTATTTCGTGGCCGAAAAGTGTTTATGCGTAAAGGATCGCTTATACATACATACTACAAACCTTAAGAGACGCCTGGGATCTATGATACTAATGCTTATTCAATGCCGACGAATGAATAATAGGTTGCTAGTGAAATACGCTGGGACATAAATATTGTATCTGGAGCGCTATATATTACCTGCATCGAATACATTATCCGCGTGTTCTGTTCTGTTCTGGTCTGTTCTGCTGCCTCCTATCTGATTGAGATCGTTGCCATGGGAATGGACGACTTGCTCGTTCGCTCGCGTCGAGTTGGCCATTTTCTGGTTATAAAGGACTTCCCGGTATATGCTCAAGTATCGAAAGGAAGAGAACTAACTTTCAAGGACGAATCGAACACTTATACAAACTAAAAGCGATGTACCAAGTGAATTCTGTGTCTTCAAGAACGCCTCGAATAACCTCAAGATGAAAGGGGTTAAGCGACTTCGAAAATGAAATACTGTTTACAGAATTTACATACAGTCCCTTGTATTCAAGCATTTTTCTTTTGCATCTTATCAGAATTTATGTTTCTTTCTGATTTAATCTGTTTCTATACATATAAGATTGATCAAATGTCTTCAGAGATAAGTTTAATCAAATCTGGACTTCAACAGCAAATTTCAATTTGATTAGTATTTTTTATCATCACAGTAAAACGCAGATCCTCAAATCTGCATCACTTTTAGTGTAGTTTCTAGGTGCAACACATTTGAGAACATCGTTCTTATTTTGAGAATCTAGTGATAAAGTGTTGAATTGAGACTGTTTTTTCTCATTTTAAGAATCGCAGAATCTCGAATCGAACTGTCATCCAGCTGTCAAAACAATTTTGTTCCCAGCTTTTTCCACCAAATTGATGACAATTGTCAAGTTAGAGATAATATAAATGATATAATTTTTAATTTTCTTTTGCTCATCAACGTGTTCCTATGATTTCAAGAAAAGATGCAATAATTCTTTTTGAAACGTTTCGGTCACTGTTTGGATCGTCATCAGTAAAAAAGAACATTTATTAGATCTGTAAAGAACATACAAAGAAGATAGAAAAAATGTATAACAATATAAAAAATAATAGATGATAATAATAGAAGATAATAATACTTCCGCTGACTTTATCTTCGTATTTTAATTTTTACGAAATATTGTCAACTTTTATCATATATTATTTTTTATTTTGTTGTACATTTTTTCTAACTTCTTTGCATGTTTTTTACAGATGTTTTTTTACAGATGTAATAAATGTTTTTTTGACTGATGATGGTTCAAACAGTGACCGAAACGTTTCAAAAAGAATTATCGCATTCCTTCTTTTGACCTTCATTTCCATGACTGGTGCTTAGGGTGGTCCAAAAATATATTGGAAATTTTTTTTTCCAATTTTCATGCTCTCACCGCCCAAATTTGTTCGAATCCACAAAAAAATAAATGCGTTTTTTAAAAATGATATTTAGAGGTTCCGCAAGCCCCATAAAGTTTAACACGTTTTTCCCATGAGAAAAAAAAAACGTTTTTGTAAATTTTATTCATAATCGTCAATATTAGGTAAATCCAGTTGAAACTCAATATTTATATTCACAATCAGCTATAGAATACAAATGAATAATTACTTTTTAAATATCACCCCCACAGTCTGTTTTATAGGGTCACAAAAAAGACCATAAGTGAAAAATTGGGTTTTGCGAGTATTTTGCGCTAATTATGATTTTTTTCGCAGTTTCTTTAGTACAAATTGTTTCTAACACATTAAATATTACTTTCTTCTGAAAATTAGATGTTTTAATGAATTGTTTAAACAATTTATTATTGTTTATAGCAATTTGCTCGTAGAATAGACTTAGAAAGTTGCAGTTTTTTCCGAATTTTTCAACTTGTTTTCAGCTTTTCAGTTAGATCGAGGTAATAATCAATTAAAGTTAACATAAATAATTGTTTAAATAATTTATTACTATTCATAACAATATTCTCTTAGAATAATTCTAGAAAGTTGCAGTTTTTTCTAAAATTTTCCGTCTTTTGTCCACTTTTCAATTATAGTGAGGTAATAATTAATTCAAGTTAACAAAAATAATTGTTTAAACAATTTAATATTGTTTTTAATAATTCTCTCTTTGAATAATACTAGAAAGTTGCGGTTTTTTCTGAAATTTTCAACTTTTTGTTCACTTTTCACTTAGAGTGAGGTAATGATTAATGCAATTTAGCAACCATAATTGTTTAAACAAATTATTAATGTTTATAACTAACTCCACCAATAGTAATGCTAGATAGTTGCGGTTTTTTCTACAATTTTCCACCTTTTGTCCACTTTTCAATTCAAGTAAAATAATAATTATTTCAAGTTAACAAACATAATTGTTTAATTGCTTAAATTATTTAAAAACAAACATAATTGTTTAAACAAATTATTATTATTTTTAATAATATTCTCTTTGAATAATGCTAGATAATTGTAGTTTTTTCTGAAATATTCAACTTTTTGTTCACTTTTCGTTTAGAGTGAGTTAGTAATTAATGCAGGTAAACAAACATAAATGTTTAAACGAATTATTATTATTTATAACTATCTCCTCCTATAGTAATGCTAGATAATTGCGGTTTTTTCTAAAATTTTCCACCTTTTATCCACTTTTCAATTAGAGTGAGGTAATAATTAATTCAAGTTAACAAACATAATTGTTTAAACAATTTATTATTATTTTTAATAATATTCTCTTTGAATAATGCTAGAAAGTTGCGGTTTTTTTAAATTTTCAACTTTTTGTCCACTTTTCACTAAGAGTGAGTTAACAATTAATGTAATTTAACAAACAATTGTTGAAAAAAATAATTATTATTCATAACTGTCTTCTTCTATAGTAATGCTAGTAGTTTTTTCTGAAATATTCAATTTTTTTTCCTCTTTTCGCTTAGAGTGGTTTAATAATTAATGCAAATTATTTATTACAATAAAATAATTAATTGATTATAACAATGTTAAAATCAAGCCTCTTTTACTTCCATATATGTATATTACCATCAATGACAGCATGTTTTTCCAGGGTAGGAGGGGGAGGGGGCTGATAGTCAAATGTGTGAAATTCTAAATTATTTTTTTCGCTTTGCAATAAACTTCGTGTTAGGAGTGTGCAAAAAGCTCGAAATCTCGGCCCGAACCGAGTACGACTTTTATCGGGCCGGGCCAGGCCGGGCTCGAGAATACTCGGCCCGTCGAGAACCTGAAAGTTTCGAGTACTCGACTTTCGAGAACCCGAAGCAGATCGGTTTCTCGAAATTTTCGGGTACCCGATTGGTGTCGAGAACCCGAAACTGGTCGGGTTCTCGAAATTTTCGAGTACTCGA
>JBAGKK010151530.1:0-24039 GCA_037177015.1 Euceroptres primus | reverse complement strand
AATGTCCATCTATAGTGGTAATATGAACTTGATACGTGCGGGGGCAACTTTTGCATGCTTACCCCCCTAGGCCCTTTGATGAAGGTTTAAAGATGATTGGTTGTTCAATGAGAGTCGATAAGAACAAGGGGTACTAGGGTTGGACAGTCCACTGCAAAACGATTATAATGCCAGTAGCCTGGTCATTAATAATAATATTTCATATGGTTGGAAGAATAAGGGAAAGCGGAGGGAAAGCATAGAAATTTAGGTCACCCCAATTGATAGTAAACATGTCCACTGCAGATGCAAAAGGATCTCTTCACCACGAGCAATATTTTTCGCACTTTGTGTTAATACGAGAAGCAAACAAATCGAGTTTCGGTTTTCCATAACCAGTAACTATGCGGTTAAAAGCATAATTAGCAAGTTCTCATTTAGTTTCGATATTATTGTTGCGGGATTCGCGATCCACATCCGTGTTTTCCTTCAAAGGTATGTGGGATCCAGATAGCTAGATTTCTTTAGACTCACACCACTGCCAAATCTGAAGAGCCAATTTATGCAACTTGGGTACACGTGTGCTTCCCATTTTGTTGATATAAGAAATTCCAGTGGTGTTGTCAAGACGAAGGAGAATTTCGCATTCTGATAGGTTCTGAGTAAAATTTCTAAGAGCTAGTAAAATTGCCACTAATTTTAAATAATTAATGTGGTTGGTCATTTCTTCTGCCGACCAAAGACCACCTGTTGATTGATTATTACAAGCTGCTCCCCATCCTGTCTTAGATGCATCTGTCAAAATTGTGGTACTGAAGTTTTTTGAACCAATTGGACTACATGAGGACTCAATGTGGCTACTCCACCAATCAAGTTCAAATTTATTGGGTGAGAAACAGACATTTGACATTCAAAATTACCCTCGCTGATAATTAACCTTGATTGCTTTTCTCTTCCGAGATTTGTGGTATAAGCAAACCATAAGCAATAGCAGGACAACTAGACACTAAAGAACCTATTTAACTAGCAAATTCTCTAATCGTACAACGGGTAGCAGGCTGTAACCTCTTAATCATGTTTTTAATAGAGACCGTCTTTTTATTAGGTAATTCCAACATGAATTTTTTGGAATTAATTGTGAGGCCTAGATATTCATATCGAGTGGTAGGAATGAGTTGACTTTTTTCCCACTTGATGATAAAACCTAGTTGTGAGAAAAGGTTAATAGATTCCTGTACATTAGCGTTACAGATCTCTTCAGATGAACCTATACACAGAAGATCGTCTAATTAAATTGAAGATATCAGACCTATAGAACACAGGTGATTTACCACTGGTTTCATAACATTGGTAAACATGAAGAGACTGGTTGAGAGTCCAAAGGGTAAGCATGTAAGCTGAAAAACCTCTCCGCGAAAAATAAGTCTAAGAAATTTGCGGTCTTGAAGATGTACAGGGATTGAGAAAAAGGCATCCTTAAGATCAATTTTTGCCATAAATGCCTCTGGGGCAATTAGTTTAATTGCAGTCCTGATATCTTCAAGTTTAAAATGCGGAGGTTTAATAAAAGCGTTTAATTTTTTGAGGTTAAAAATAAATCCTTTCTTATCATTAGGTCTATCTATTAGGAAATAAGTTGAAACGAACTCGCCTTTTTCAGAGACACAACGTTCTATAGCCCCCATGTCTAACAAAAGTTTGATTTCACAATCTATAACAGAGCTATCAGCATCTGAGAAGGAAGGTTCTGGAGGAGCGTTTACTTGAAAGGAGGGGATTGAAAAGTTATTTTATAACCTTGAAAGCATTTTAGCACACAAAAATCAGACCAATCGACGCCCATTCATGATAGAAGTGTTTCAAGCGTCCACCAGAGTTCCTTACCTCCACTTCTTCGATTCTTCTGTATAGGTTTCTGCTGTGTCGATGGCTTTTGAAACTGAGCCTTGCGCTTCTGGAAGGTTTGTTTGTTGAATTGGCCGAAAGATTTGTTTGGATATTCCGATTTGTTGCCCGTTTGTGGCTTCTTGAATTTGACAAACGGGCCCTTTGAGTTTAAAGCACCTGGTTTATTTTGGTTATTAGCTGGAGGAATCTTAAAATCATGTCTAAGTTTCTCCACCGATTTAACCTCTTTGACTTTCTCTGAGAGATTAGAGCCATGTAGAAATTTATCTGGAGTTGTACTCTCTAAGGCATCACGAACCTGTTTATTTAAACTGGGAGACACAAACGCCCTTCTTGTTGCAGAAGATCCCCGATGAACTTGAGTGATTAGTTTTCCAGAATCGCACAATCAGCGTAGGAGATCTAGCTTATCAATTTCTTCGTCTGATAGCAGACATGAAATTGCTGACCCCAAGGCCACCAGAGCAGAACCTGCCATGTTCTGAGCTGTTATAAATTTCTTGTCCCTTTGGACTAATGCTTCAGTAGACATGGCTGCAATTTCTGGATTTAATTTTGGCGCTTCAAAAAGACGTTTGGTGAATTCTCGAGGGTACTGATCCAACAGTTTCTGTATTTCCTCTTTCTCCAAAAGTGGCAAAAGCCAATGACTCTAACAACAATTCGACAATTCCCCCTGGATAACAACTTCGGCACTTTTTGGTTTTGAAGAATCTGCACCCAAAATCTCAAGGACTTCGGGCTTAAGGCTTGACTCTTCTGGGATTTTATTTTCCAAAAGGGAGTCTGAAACTTCTTTCTCTACTGAAATTTCTCCTGCCAAATTTGTGTCTAGCACAGATGCGTCTTGCCTCTCTGAAACTTTCTTCTTACTCTTCTCATTTTTTATGTTGCCACCTTTCTCTAATGCCTCTGATCCATTAGGAGATCGATTTTCATTACTTTGAAAATCTACAACGAGAAGCATAAGATGGGTTAGGTTTTGAGTCTTTCCTCGAAAGGATATGCTCTTCCACAATAAACAGGTTGGCTGTGGTTTTGTCTCTGAGGATCGAACCAAAAAAAAGCATATTTAATAAGACGATGTACTTACCTTTGTCCAAAAAACGTTGGACTTTTTCGTTTAATTTTTTAATTTTCCGTAAAATGGCTTCTCTGTCAACGTCTCTATCATCATTTTGAATGCTTTTCTTATGTTTGCTTATTTCAGATGAAAATATTTCGTCAAAAAATGAAAAATTGACTGAAACTGTCACTTGCAATGTGATTCACTTGAGCACAAAAAAAACAATGAAGAAGATCGCGGGATGGGGGGTACACTTTTTCGCTTTTGGCTGTTAACATGTGATTGAACTTGACTGTGAAGCAGACTACTACAAGTTTTAAATCTCGTAGACGAGGCTTGAATATAATTTTTTTTTTAATGTACGTTTATATAAAGAAGACTTCCTGTGAGTTTTGCGTGGGCCAAATCATTTTATGGCCAGAAAGTTATTTTTCACAAAATCGAAGTTTCAAATTCTTTGCTTAAACAATTTAAGTTACAAGAATAATGTCAATACAAGGAACTGTTTGCCTAAAAAGTTTTCGACGAATGAAAACGCGAGAAAGGAAGAAGGTGCCGTCCATCCCGGGAATACAAAAATGTCACATATGGAAGATGAAGATTGATGAAAGTGATATGAAAATTTCTTACATGGCCAAAACTGCTAAACACGATTGAGTTCCTAAATTATCTACAGAATCCAATGATTCCTCTTTGGATCTCTAGGATTTTAATGAAAAATCTGAAGAAATAGATAATAAAAATCTGGAAACGTGGGCCCCGGTGTTTTTTTTTTTTAAACTGATATATAAGTGGACATTTTTTAAAACTATGTATGTAACAAAATATGGGTATGGGTATTTATGGGTATTTATTAATTTATTTTTATTTATTTCTGTATTTATGAGTATTTCCATAAACCAGGAGTCAAGGAAATTTTTTTGTGCATGAAAATTTAATTTTTTTATTTTTCTCGGAAATGGTACAAGATATCATAAATGAGTAAAAGAAATTTTTGTACAACTATTTTAATTGTGCAAACTATTTTCCTAATATTTTTTCGTATCTGTATTTGTTTTCGAGAAAAATGCGAAAATTCGATTTTATGAAAAAAATTCTCCTGGCCACAAAAGTTATTTAGCTCGCATAAAACTTACAAGATGTCTTTCCTATGATAGTACAAATTCAACAAAAAATTGACAAAAAATATAAGTGTGGTTTTTTTGCGAAAATCGACTATAAATATTTTCAGAAAAACTGCCACCATTTTGTTAATTTTGAACATTTTCTAAATTTTCTGAAGGATTTTGTAAGAAGACGATAAACGCTACCAGAGTCTGTGAAGAAATCTTAAATATCTCAATTAGGTCAAAAGTTATAGAAGTTTTAAAAAAATTTAGTTTTTTTTTGAAAAAAAGGAAAAATTTCAAATACCCATAACTTCGTAGAAAGGAAACATTTTTTTTTACAAATCGCAAAAATACATATCGCCTAATTTCCTCTAAAAAACAACATACTTTGTTCCCGAGAGATTCTGTGACTTCAAGTGTAGAACCTGCCTGATTTGAAATGGATTCAGTTTTTTGAAAAAAATTCAAAAAAACAAAATTTATATTTTTAAGAAGGGGTACTATCAATTTTATACATTTTTGGCTCAAAATATTTGGGAAACAATGCAGAATTATATCCTTCCGAGTACACTCTGGGTCAATTTAACCCTGTAAATTCAGTCAAAGTATCGTAGTTTTAAAGCATGATTTAATACGCAGTCGGTGGAGCTCTCTAGAGGCACTAGTTCCCTAGAAAGATCGTCAGTATTATTTCGGTAAGCTTCGGAAAGAGCAGCAGGGTCAGTTTTACCACAGGTTTTTTTTAAACGCACAAGAATAAGTTGTTTTTCCCTTTAAAGTGAGACATTTATAAAGTATTACCTTAAATTCTAAGATAAAAATATTACGAATTGAAAAAGTTATGCATTTTCTCTTAAAACTCATATTTTCCAGACACTTGATTCTCGCGAATTTTTTTTTCTCTGTTTAACTTCTTACAATATTTTTCTTTACGTACTTTAAGTAATACCTCTAGACTTCTCCATATTTCTTTTGTTTAAATCGATTCGCTACTTTTGAAATGGCGGCCTCTTAAAGAAGAAATACGGTCACATTGACCATGTGAGTACTCCACGTAATTTTTTTGAGGTGTGTACTCGAAGGGATATCCTACAAAGTGACGTTATGGGCAAGAAGTGCCAATAACTTTAGTGACAAAAAGGTTTTTTTGACGCTACTAAACTTGCAAAAATCTCCATAGAAAGTACAGGTTGTATTTTCTAAAATAGTTTGTTGATACTTTTATATTATAATTTTTAAATAATTAAAGCTTTTAATCTTGAAGAAAATAAAAAAAAAAACAAAATTTGAATTTTATACAAAAAAACCCGAACGATTTTCTACATTTTGGACCCAGAATATTTGGGAAACATGGCAGAATTATATTCTATAAAGAGCCGTCATAGCCAAGAAGTTTCAATTAACTTAATGACAAAAAGGTCTTTTTGACGTTACAAAAACCTCCATAGAAAATACAGTTTTCATTTTATAAAAAAATTGTATCATTAATTTTTACTGTATTCTTTACATAAAATAGTAGGCGCATAATTAAAATATTTAATTTAAAAAAAAAATTTTTTAAATATGAATGTTTAGAAGAAGGGCTTGATCGATTATTTTCATTTTTGGCTAAAAACACTTCGGATTCAAGAGAGAATTATATACTGCAAAAAAACCGGTGTAGGCAAAGAAGTTTAGGTTGAAGTTGGTTGAGGTTGCCTTTAGGGCGTAAATTATATGCAAAATTTTCGATTGTTTATACTCTATTTTTTTATAGTCGCATCCATTGCGGAAGGCTAAGTGTTATGGGCAAAGCGACATATTTATTTTTTAGTTCTCTTAAAGAATATTATCAGACATCTCAGTAAATGAATATTTCTATGGCATTGCTCATAATATAAAACTCTTTGTTTTATAAGCAATATCTAAATATCATATAGAAATAATTCTAACAATGTTCTAAGTACAATGAAGAGTATGTGTAATTCGCCTGTTACACCAACCCATGCGAGCACTTGAACACAGCGAGCACATAACATGTAACAATAACAAGCAAGTGTGTGTGAGCGAACTGTGTTCAGAGTATATCTATATATATTCTCCCGCGCCAGCGCACTATGTACGAAAGTCAAAAACTTCTTTCGGTTTTCAAAGATCTCTTGAACGGATCGTTAAAAATTAATTTTGTTTAGGTCAAATTATAGTGTAATGCTGTATAAGGAAAAAATGCGCAAATACTGATTTTCAAAGTGATTGACCCTTAAAAAATAAATCAAAGTTGGGTAAAAAAAAGAAAAAATCAGTTTTTTTACTGTTTTAATATGAAATTGTCGTCCAACTTAATTTTACTAATAATAAAAGTTGTAGAGCATTAAAAAATACATAACTTTAGTGAGAAAAATTTTTTTAAAAAAATAATTTTCTGATTTTTTCAAATGAAAACATTTTTTTTAACTTGTTTATAACAAAAAGTTGTCAGTAAAGTTAAATATAACGAATAATAAAAGTTATTGATCAATAACTTTTATTCTGGAAAATTATCGATTCTGGAAAAGCATGAAATAATAATATGCTAAGGTCATCAAATTCCGAACGATGCTTGCTTCCGCTTGCAGTTGCCAAGCGCAGCATAAGAACACTTTATTAGCGTGGGAAATGTAATTCGGCAGTTCGCAACCGCGGTGGCCATCTTAGGTGTATCGCGTCCGCGAAAGAGAGTGCTCCCCCACCCAATTAGGCTTGTGATCTTAGTTGTCTTCGTAGGTGCATCAGTTAGTCTCAGCGCATAACTTGTCCACACGTTTTCGGAGACACTTCCCTTAAAAAAATCGGTCGCGCCCGTCAATTTGCGGCTTTGGTTTAGTTAATTCTTCGTTTTTCGTACCCGATCTTGACGTAAAACTTTCAAATTAGTTACGAAGGATCCCTTTCCGGGGAAGCTTAAATTTAAGTAAATTGTAGAGTACTGATCCCTTGGATTTTAATAATTTTACGTTTGTCCGCGGATTTTGTTTGAAATTTCAAACTAAATGGAAATTAAATTCTAAACTTACAAATTAAATTCAAATCCAAATCTTTCCTTCCTCTTGAGGAAGTAGTTTTAAGTCGAAACTAAAATTATGTATTTTTCGGACGGATTGAATTACGACGGAACGGCCTTAAAAAGGATCGCGAATACTCTCTTTGTGGTGCATCTCTATTCTTTTCCTGAGAAGTCTGGTAAAGTATAAGCAGCATTTGAAATTACGCTCTCACATACAACACACATACTCTCCATTATAATTGTGCACATGCATGTCTTATATCTCTTTAACATAAAATAAATAATAGTATTTTGGAATACAGCCTACTATATACTTAAATAAATCCTCATCCAATCCCAAAAATCAAGCAGAAAAGGTCTGAATTAATAGACTAGAATCCGACCTACTACCAACTCCGTAATGAGTTGGTACTAAATTGTTATTTGAATACATAAAATAATTATTTATTTAATTATTTCTTTTGTTCGTGACAAATAAAGTAGTGGCAGCGGTAGGATCGGATTTCACTGCATGTTTTTGGGTTGTTTTTTGGATTTAAGTGAAAATTTCCGTAGTGAAAAGTGAAAAGTGAAAAAGTCAAAATAACATCTAACGATTTAAACTTTGCAGAGATTGTGGTTTGACGTTTGTTTCTGTATCAGATCCAGATTTCCTTGAGGTATTCTGCCGAATTACATTAAATTTGAGTGTGAGCCAAATTTAATTTAATTAGCAACTTAAATTAGGCTCTGGCCACAGTGATCCAAGTAATTTAAATGAGCAGCTGTACCAAGTAGTTAAAAATAATCTGCCGAAATTAAACCAAAGGTTTGAGCTTGAGCCTATTTTTGTTTAATTAACGATTCAAATTAAGCTCTGGCCGTAATGAGCCAAGTAATTTAAATAAGCAGATATAGATAATTTTGCTGAATTTAATTAAACTTGAGCTTAAACCAACTTTAATTTTAAAGCGATTTAAATTAAGCTTTGGCCGTAATGGTTCAAGTAATTTAAATACGCAGCTATTAGTGGAGAAAAGAGGTCCGGGATTTATCATTGGGATAATGTACCGAAGGAGGAGAATAAGAACAATCGCTCAATCCAAATTTGATTTTTCAACAACTAGGGTAGCTAAAGGGTTATTATCGCCTGCAATAAAAGGTGGACTGTGATTCAAACAGTAAATACTCCGCCTTAATTGAACAATCGCAACATATTCTGATTTTATGGGACTTGATGGTGTCAGAACCGTTAACATAAGTAAGACATATACGGCAGAAGCAATTAGCCGGTAGACAGAAGTATGACAACGGTGTATTGTTTCAGAAATTTGAAAATTAATAACAGGAATAAGAAACAGTAAGCCGGTGGCCAGAAATACGGCCTCGGTGCCCTGTTCTAGCCCTCTGAAATTTATAATGCTCAACCTTTCTGATTCCAACAAACGCGATACGAAACAAAAGAAAATCACAGAGCTGGTAAGCAAGTCAGCGATCGATTTGAACGGAAAAATAGAAAAATAACTTTATTGAATTATTGAATTTCTGAAATTTATCGATAATGAAATAAATTCGGTACAACAATCTTCACATGTCTCTCATCTTAATTACCTGAAATTTCCATAAAACACTACAAGGAACTGACGGTAATTTTGAAGAGATTATGAGAAACTGTAAAAATTTAATACAGGGTGCTGAAGAAAATTTCCAGAGCTCGTAAATTCCTGGATCCTCGATTTCACGGTCGCCTCGGTGCTCTGACTTCCTAACAGTAGTTTCTTGCTAAACTGGAGTGTATGTAATACACGCCATTCGTACAGTCATCGTACACAGGTATCTACAATTACACGAGCATTTAGATTAAGTTACCGTTTTACTACATACTTGTAAATTTGATTCTGTAATATTAAAATGACCGAAAACGGGAGTCTATTAGACCCAGCCCTTGCGGGGGGTGGTCCCCCGAATTCGAACCCAGATCCAGGAAATCAGCGTAGAACAAACGACAATCGCGAAAATTATCAGAATTCACCAGTCGATTTGAATGCATCCTCAGCCGCTGATCTTGACAGCACGCGCGCAGATATAGGTTTTCAACTTAGCACTAGACCGACACGAAATACTCCCTGCCAAAATCAAGCCCAAATCCGAGACAGAATCCAAATCAAGTTCAAGATAACGCGGCTATGCAAGTTGCTCACTCAATCGCGAGCACACTCGCTTTCCAGCAAGCATCAACTCGCATCCCGAATTTTGACGGGAGAAACATCGCTATTAGGGATTTCCTATAAGATATTGTTAACGCGGCTACGTACGAGTGAGCTTCCTGTGAGTCGTCTCTTATTACGGCTGTATTAGGAAAATTATCTGGTCCCGCGCGCGACTGTACCAGAAACCGGGTGTTCGAAAGAATCATGGAACTAATAGAGCTTTTAAAAGACCGATTTTCCGCGGGCAGACCTTTCGACTACTATTTTAACGATATATATCACATTATCCTGACACGAAATGAATCCATAAATGAGTGTTATGACAGAATACACTCTACTTCAGTGGATGCTAGGGATCCGCAGACACTGGTAGAAGCTTTTCGATATGCCAAACACGCGATAGATAGGCGAAATTCCTCCCACAACTACTACGATGTCACGCATAGGTCGCGACATCACGATTATAACGAGCATCGTTCGAACAAAGATTCTCATTCTATCCGACAGCCCGCGGAAGACTTGCGTTTATTCAACCCATATGGGAGGGATAGTTACGCACATGAGAGCCGACGCCCCTATTTTAGTCCTAGGCGATACTACTCACCTGAGCGATCATATAATCCAAACCGATTACATCCGATTCCTGGAGAATCCGTAACGTACTATATCAGTAATAATATTGCTGAGTCTCCGGTAATAAAACTAGATTGCCCAAATTTGCATTTTGGAAACGGAAAATTCCTTATAGATACTGGTGCTGAAGTAAATTTAATAAAGATTTTAGTGCCTGATAATTACACGCCAATTAGGAGAAATGAAATTTCTGTCATCACAGGAGTAACTCTAACGTGTACCTATACACAAGGAACGTGCGAATTAGATATCCTTGGTAACTATATAAAATTTCATGTTGTAAGACATCAATTTCCAATATAGGTACAAGGAATTTTAGGACGTGCATTTCTGAGGCAGGAGAAATCGAACGTATCCTTTTATCATAATGCCTTGATAACCCAATCGAGACCTATAGTTCCTATCCTCGTTATTGATCCCGAATCAATAAAAGCTCGGAAGAAATTGGCTTCCGAAATAAGGCCCATTCCCAGGATTCTTACCATCAAGGCTCGAATGAGATAGCAAATTCCTAAACAACTTCAGGAAACTGCTCTCAAGGAAGGGTATCGACTTTTGATTGAATCTCACAAAGGGTTGTTCATGGGAAATGCCCTTGTTTCTAATCAAAATGGAGTTTGTCATGTGTTAGCCAACAACACAAGAATGGACGATGTCGACATCGATATCCCTCCACAAGAACTATTACCACTCGGCTACATCGAATGTTCAAGTGAAGATGATTTCGATGAGGATTCAGACCTTTTACGAATAGAGGGGCGCATCGAGGAATGTACCAGAAAAATCCCATCCGCCCATCTCAATTCTGAAGAGTTATCTAAAATTTACCTAAAATCCTTCAAAAATGGATTAATAATGGTAACGATCGTTTTAAACTCTCTACGGACAAATTGCCCATCACACCCCGCGTGAAATACCAAATTCCTACCATTGACAAGATACCCATAAAAATAAAACAGTTTCGTCAATCACAAAAACAGGAATCATTCATCGAAGAACATATCGAAAAAATGTACAGAGATGATATTATAGTGAGTTCCACATCGGCCTACAACGTACCTATTTTAATTGTACCCAAGAAAGCGGATTCTTCGGGGAAAATAAAATGACGAGTTGTAACTGATTTTCGTGTGCTAACCGAAGAAAAACTATCGGCGATGCATACCCCCTTCCCCACATCAATTACACCCTAGAACGTATAGGTGGCGCGCAGTGCTTTTCAGGACTCGATCTTGCGCAAGGATTTCACCAGGTTGGTACCGATCCTCGGGACCAACACAAAATTACTTTCTCCACGCGGCGGGGTCATCACCAATATAACAGAATGCCTATGGGAATTAAGAATGCTTCAGGAATCTTCAAAAAGATCAGATATGGACAATGAAGAACTTTTTGTGTACTTAGATGATGCCATCATCTTTTCCAAAACCTTGGAAGAACACGACAAAACTGTTAAAAGATCGTTTTCACGTTTACGCGAAGCCAATCTTGTTTTTCAACCCGAAAAGTGCGAGTTTCTGCGAACCGAGGTGACTTACCTGGGCCACATTATTAGTAGGACTGGGGTAAACGCAGATCCTAAAAGATAACTGCAGTCAAAAATTTGCCTACTCCTACTAATGAAAAATCGGTTCGTGAATTTCTGGAGATCGCAGAATATTGCCGTAGGTTCATCAAGAACTTTGCTAAGATCGCAAAACCTCTCTTTAATCTACTAAATAAGGATTATTCCGTCAAGTGGGCTGATGTAGAAAAGCAAAATTTCCAAAAACTCAAAAGAAAATTATGTAGAGACCCCATATTACGGTACCCAAATTTTAAAAAACCTTTTCGCTTGACCACAGATGCGTCGGATATTGCAATCGCAGCTGTGCTAACTCAGGAAAAGGATGGAACAGATTTACCTATGTCATACTATTCTAGAGTTTTCAGCACTACGGAATGCAATCACACAGAAACTGAACGGGAATGTTTAGCCGTGATATATGCTCTTAAAAACTTCCGCCCGTACCTCTACGGTAGAAAATTTGTTCTTTCTTGTGATCATGAGCCGTTGCGGTGGATAAATGCTGCTAAGACAACTGTTGGTAGGCTCTCGAACTGGTTGCTCCAACTTTAGGAGTACGATTATAAGTTTGAGTGTAAACCAGGCAAAATCAACAGATGGTTACCTGCATTGTCAGCAAACCCCCGCAACCACGAAACCAAACTCGGATTGTAGCAAGAGCGACACTTCCGATGAAGAATACGGAACAGGAAACGAAGTTTCAGAAAATAATCCAGAACCGTGTCTGGTTCCAAAGAATTTTCCTGTTCATATTCGGTCCTTGGGGATAACCTCTTTTCCTTTAAACCTCTAGGAGCAAGCTACAAAGCAAGCAGCTAGGGCGGGAATTAAACAAAGTCTTCCGCAGAGAAGGAAAAGAGCACCCTCTGACCCCACGGCGATAGTTACGCGTCAGTCAAAAGAAGAAAAAACTACTCCAAGTTCAGTGTTAAGAACTTCGACCTCGGTAAGTACCTCCTTGGTCAAAGCAGGTCTTTCTAGCATCCCATCCACTTCCAACCTATCCACAGAATCCCAACTCGCGAAAAAGAAAGGGCCCGACAGGCCTAAGGGTTCCAGAAGCAAGTCCCCTCAATCTGATCCTATGGCCGAATCTAGTTTAGACGGCAGTACCGTGGTTGCAAGGATCAAGGAACGAACCAGGGCTACGCCATTAAGGTCCGAGGAAATCCTCTCCGAGAAACAAGACTCTGGAACTGACGCATCTGAGTCCGAAACCGAGGAGGAGGAAACGTCTGGTAGAGACTCAGTTGTACCAGTGGCACGACGTAGGTTCAGTATGTTACCAAGTCTGGATATCCCACCAGCAATAAACCCTCATACAAGCCGATTTAGGAGCGCTATGCCCAATTCCTAACAAAGGGATCAAGGTGACAAAGAGGGGGGTGGCTCCAAAGGAGCCACTAGCTCTGAGGTCCTTGACAACACTATAGATTTGGATGATATTCTGGTCTATTCCAGCCCTCCTGCTGGTACTGTCGAAAGCGATAGCTCGGGCGATAAGCAGAAACGACAAGGTCTGGTCCTGCCTTTATAACCGATACAAGGAAATCTATTAATAGATTTGACGAAACGGTGGGTCCCGTCGACCAACGTTCCCGGTATTGGGACCCGAATTATTTAGACTTAGGTTACGATCAGGCTCCTTCTGAACCGGAATCGCCAGATCAGGAGAAAGAAGGCGTAGATGTAACATTAGAACGCATAATAAGAGAATTGAGGGAAATAGGTAACCTTATCGAACAGCGAAAAAACGCGGATTCACAAGTAGAACCATGGGTGAAAGAACTTCCTCCCTCGAAATCGGAATCAGAACCGATCATCCAACAGCCCAAAGATCCCACCCATATAATTGAGGAACATGACAATGAGGCAGGCATCGCAGAACAGCACACGGAAATAGCCGAAAAATCTGTCCTCACACCCCTGCCAAAGAGAGGAGTAACCTTTGTAACTCTCCAGCCCAAATATGGTCCCTCGGCACGTTCCACTCCTTATACGATCACCGTGAATCAGCCTACGGCTATCATGGAGGAAGTAAGTGAAAGCGAGAGTGAGAAAGGTATAGCTGGGGAAAAGAAGAAGAAGAAGAAGAAGCAATCTAAGCTGCTCTAAGTGAGAGAGCTCAAGGAGCCTCACCACCGCCAGTCCCTGTTGTTTCTGTTCCTCCTAAGGATTCGCTCACCAAAACTATCCCCACTGTACAGGTATCTATGCCTCACGTACATAATCAAGACCCAGAACTTGGGTTAGGCAAGAATAACCCTAGATTACCCGAGGTACCCGATTTAATAACGCGCACTATAGTACTGGAAAGCAGTAGAGAGTCCTTTACCTACACGAATGATAACCTCATTCACTTTATCTCAGCGGTTTGTAAGCCAATTACAACCACTTCTAAGTTGCTTATCGCCATTGGAGGCATCGACCTCAATGAGCTACGAGATATGATACCTAAAAAGTGTCAGGTTCTAGCAACACCACGAGGAAAGCATAAGGTACATTAAGTAGAATTGAAGGTCAACCACTTCGACGGAAACCATCCATCAGACCAAAGGTAATAATCGAAGAATGCTACAGCAGTACGATGGGCGGACATAAAGGAATTCGAAAAACCTATCGCAGAATTAGGAAAAGGTATAATTGGCACAAGTTACGTGAGGATATTACGGAATTTATCCGAAGGTGTGCTAGTTGCGCGGAAGAAAAGCTTACACGCGTGCGTACACGAGAGCCAATACTTATTACCGATACACCTCTGGACCCTTTTGATAAAGTGTCCCTTGAAACGGTAGGAATTTTACCAACTACTGCCAACGGAAATAAGCACATACTAACGATGAAGGACCACCTCAGTAAATACCGTATCGCTGTAGCGATTCCCGATATTAGTGCAACAACGATCGCACACGCACTAGCTGCACAGTTATTTACAATTTACGGTGCGCCCCGGTGTATTTTAACTGATAGGGGCAAATAATTTGTTAGAAAATTCTTACGCAAACTCTTTAAGATTTTTAATGTGACGCAGGTGCCTACTTCTGGGTATAGGCCAAAAACTAACGGCGCTTGGAAAAGAAGTCATATCGTTTTGATAGAGTACATAAAAATCTACGCTAACAAGTACGACGACTGGAATCGACTACTCCCATTCGCGATGTTCGCGTATAATACTTCAGTGCATGACGCAACCAACTTCACACCCTTCGAAATAGTTTTCAGTCAGGTAGCCGGATGAGAGGAAACTCGAGACCTATAGGTCGTACTTAAGGAAGTTGATCACGCGTCTATTTGAAATAAGACGAATAGCTGCTAAAAATTTAATTACTGCGAAAACCCGATCCAAGAAACAGTATGATCATAAAGCCAGACCCGTAATAGCAAAACTTGGCGATTTCGTGAGAATCCAAACCGAAGTAAGACCTAGTAAACTAGATACATATTACGAAGGTATGTACAAAGTCGTGGGATTCTTGCAAAATATCCTTTTGGAAATCCTTTTAAAGCGGCAAAAATCCTTTTAGAAGCGGCAAGCGGTACACGAATCACAAAACATGCAGACAAACTAAAATTAGCTTATATTTGATTAGAAAACCCGATTACTGTTTCGCAGGACAAATTCCGGGTCGATCAGGACGAATATGTACATGCCTATACCGACGGATCTTGTCTGCGGAATAGTAAAGAAACCGCGAATTCTGGAATAGAGATTTGGTTCTGGGAACATCGTCCTCTTAACGTTTTAAAAAGAGCTATGTGTAGACAGACGAATAATTTCGCTGAGAAAGAAGCAGTGATTGTAGCTGGTAACCAGGCTATGGGAGCCGGTATCGAGAAATTGACAATTCATAGTGATTCTCAATTTCTCATTAGCGGATATACCAAATGGTTGCCTAAATTGGAAGCCAACAATTGAAAGGCGTTTAATAACCTAACTATGAAAAATAAATCAGAATTTGAGAGATTGGGGAACGCCCTTCAATTGTTGGATGTTCTGTGGTGTTATGAGTCTGCTCACAAAGGTTGCTACGGCAATGAAAAAGCCGATGAATTGGCCCCAGCCGGGGCTCTACTCCGGAGTCAAGCTAAGGTCCAACCCCAGTAGCGGAAAAAGACTCACACGTCTCTTTTTAGATTAACTGATGATGATACTGACGATGTGGATTATCTTGGGAGGGCTACTTCTCCTGAGAACCAGCGTAACATGTCAGGAAAGGCCTAACATGTTTTCCAACATCTCATTCACTCACAGCACGGGTCTCTACTACGAGAGGCTAGTACTACTGCAGCATGTAGCCGAAATATGGAGGGCGAAAATCACCCTAGAGACAGCGCAGCAGCAGAAGTTCCTGCCTCGTTACCTCCAGAAACTACAGGATGCCATGGATCGCTGCCTGCAGGCCGGGCAGTTCAGATGCCACGACCTCCTGGCTTATCCAAGACTATCAAGGAAGGTGAAGATGGCAGAGCACTTGAGGAGCGAGCTTTCGAATGCCATCAACGAGCTACATCAGCATACTCAGTAATATTCTTCACCTGAGTTGCTGCAAAACTTCCGTAAACAACGCAGAACAGTACCTTGGTTTGGGTTCGTCGGGAAGATCGCAGGACCTGACATTTTCCAAAATTTCTTTCAACAAGAGCACGGGGCTCTACTATAAGAAGTATTCACCAAAGTAAGGTGTTTCCAACAACAGTGACTCCAACATCATCAAAAATTTTCGAACCAGCCTAATAAATTGTGCCACCTCAAAATGTAAACGTGGCCTAGTGAAGTGAAGTGTCCCCATGCAACACAGTCTCTTGTAAAACCCACAAAGTGTTCTAGAAATTGAAAATGAAATGAAAAAATTCCATGAAAAACAATGACGACTGTACACAGGGATACCGACTCACGTCGCTTCTTGCCACGGTTATGACTTGAAAAATTACTAGTTGTAAGGTTATGTCATTAATAGTATTACTAGGTTCAAAGATAAATAAACGAATTGAAGGAATTCAAATGAAAGAACTTCTACGGAATTAGAAGCTCTATCTAAGTTTAGCCATTAGAATAAATTGAACAATAAAACTCATCGCCAGAAATAAGGATGAGAGGATATTGTTCTATCTCAAAATTTACTCTTGGAATTTTTATTATTCCAACAGTTGAAATAGAAATTCCTTAATAATCCATTATCACAGTAATTGCATCGAAAGAAAATAATGCATTGAAATTTTTAGTCAAGAAAATCCCATCTTGTATAGCTTTATTGGTATTTTAACCTTATTATAAGCACTATTTTTAAGATTATTAAAAAAAATAAGTAAGGAAAGCAAAAAGTAAAATGAAAAGAGACATTTAAAACCATTATTTTGCTCTTAGGCTATATTTTCTGACATTGTCTTTATTTACGGCCCAAATTATGCTTAAAAATATTCAACTAAAATTTTATATTCTTCTGCGAACATTATTTATTGTTAACATTATTATTATTATTTTAGTGTGGTCCCCATAGTCATTTAGGTAAATTCCGTACTAATAACAAAGAAAAAAAACCACTTTGTGGAAATAATCTGTAAAACTTTAAGTAAACAATAAGCCGATTGCCAGAAATAAGGCAAGGCTATATTGGTTACTCCTTGAAACATTTAATATGTATGATATCTTCTATCTCAATCACGAATGCTTCGTCAATCAGGATGCGTCAATTATCAGTCGTGCTATTGAGAAAAAAACCTTACATGTTAGGTTCTGTAAATTTACAGGATAAGCTCTAGCTGTCTCGACCCTAATCAAAACAGGGCATCATATAAGTAGAAATTTTCAAAAAAATATTGCAAACAATCCATGACTGTGATCTCTTTATTTTCTATCTAAGCAAAACTTTTGGGTAAACCATTGCCAAAAATAAGGCTAAAGGTAACAGAGTCCTAATTTCTGTAGATTCGCAGATACAAAAATATGTATGTGAAGCAATTCTAGCAAAGTGAATATTCAAAAATAATCTTGTGTTATGTAATTATGTATGCATATATATATATTCAAAATTGAAGAAAACCATGCAAAATTCAGTCTAAAGTCTTTTGACTATGCTTCGCTGGGAATTTAAATTGTTTTGACATTTAAATATTTAATTTTGACATTTATACATAATCGTCCAGGGACAGCGATCATAAAAGGGGGGGGGGGGTGGATTGTCATGGGCAAAGCCACATATTTATTTTTTAGTTCTCTTAAAGATTGTCAGACATCTCAGTATATGAGTGTTTCTATGTCATTGCTCATAATATATAAACACTTCGTTTTATAAGCAATATCTAAATTTCATATAGAAATAGTTTAAACAATATTCTAAATACAATGAAGAGTATGTGTAATTCGACTGTTATACCACCCCTTGCGAGTACTTGAACACAGCGAGCACATTACATGACTCTGTTTGCAAGTGTGTGTGAGCGAACTGTGTTGCGAGTATATCTATATACATTCTCCCGCGCCAGCGTCCGGCTAGAAAATGATGACACGACTATTTTATATTTATTGTAATAATTATATTAGACACACACCGTACAATTCAACTTCTAAATTCAATATCCAAAGTCTAAATAATTGTAAACAGACTCCTAGAAAGAGAGTAGAGGTGTCGAGAAAAGGCTTTTATTATTATTTTATTTAACTTTTATTAACATCTTTATCGATAGAACTAGAACCAAAATTAACTTAAAAATAAACCTAGAAGACATATGAACTATTTCCGCTGATTCCATTTGTCAAAAGACTTGCAGTCAGATTAATCGAGTTATCATTTCTCATCGATCGGAAATCAATATCGATGCTGCTATTATTATTTCCTGTAATAAATTCCATAAATTTCAACAAAGCTTTCTAATAAGCAACCAAACAAATTGATTAAATGTAATTGATCAGTATTCAAAATCTTGAATCTGATCAATAACAGATAATCCATAATTATGAACCCACTATCAGGGAAGATTGCCGAAGATAATCAGTCGACTTGACTGAATTATTATTATTAAATAATCATCCATTTACGGATAATTGTAATTCAACCCTACCGACAAATCTCTATCCCAATAAACATTTTAATTATCGATTCTGTAAAAGCATGAAATAATAATATGCTAAGGTCATCAAATTCCAAACGATGCTTTCTTCCACTTGCAGTTGTCAAGCGCAGTATAAGAACACTTTATTAGCGTGGAAAATGTAATTCGGCAGTTCGCAACCGCGCTGACCATCTTAGGTGTATCGCGTTCGCGGAAGGGAGTCCTCCCCCATCTAACTAGGCTTGTGATCCTAGTTGTCTTTGCAGGTGCATCAGTTAGTCTCCGTGCATAACTTGTCCACACGTTTTCGGAAACACTTTTCTCCCTTAAAAGAATCGGACGCGCCCGTCAATTTGCGGCTTCGGTTTAGTTAATTCTTCGTTTTTCGTGCCCGATCTTGACGTAAAACTTTCAAATTAATTACGAAGGATCCCTTTCCGGGGAAGCTTAAATTTAAGTAAATTGTAGAGTACTAGTCCCTCGGATTTTAATAATTTCCATTTCTCCGCGGATTGTGTTTAAAATTTCAAACTAAATAAAAATTAAATTCTAAGCTTACAAAATTAATTTAAATCCAAATCTTGCCTTCCTCTTGAGAAAGTAGTTTTATGTCGAAACTAAAATTAGGTATTTTTTGGACGGATTGAATTACGACGGAACGGTCTAAAAAAGGATCGCAAATACTCTCTTTTGGGTGCATCTCTATGCTTTTCCTGAGTAACCGTGTAAAAATATTTCGTCGTGGTTTTGTCTTCAGGATGGTAGCTCTCAGTAGGGTGCATTCAGCACGACGAAGAAACTTGTCTCAAGATAAGCCTTGTCTTGGTTAAAATACCAAAGTTCTTGGGAAGGAAATTTCATTATCCACCGATTTTGACGCACCGAAAAACTGTACTTTATAAAATTTGAAGGAAAATTTTATATATTTGTAATCGTGAAAATACGTAGATTGTGATTTTTCCACTATCGGTTTGCTAATTGCAAAACTGCATAAATTTTTTTTTTTAATTTTAATCCTCTATACCTGGTCACTGTTTCATGACAGCCTTAGCCTCGACCAAGTCCGAGGCAAGGAACGGCAGCAATTTGTCAAAGCGCTGCGACACAGTCGGCTTGTTTACACATCCAATTTATACTAAATTCTTTCGAAATACTAACAATTTCATTTTAAAAACATCGATAACTCCGACAATAAATCCCCAAGTTCTTACTCTTATTGGAATAAATAGAGTTATTGAATTTGAGGCTATTGGCTCGATTTCTATAAAAGTGTCGGTGTTGGCTGTGAATAATCATTTTCCAGCGTGTCTTTTGAGCTACTTGTCATCTCGTCGTCTACTGCACTGGAGAAAAATATTCTTGCGAAATACTGACGATTTCATTTTTGAAACATCGGTAACTCTGACAATAAATCTCCAAGTTCTTACTCTTATTAAAATAGAGTTATAGAATTTGAGGTTGTTGGCTCAATTTCTTCAAAAGTGTCGGTGTCGGCTGTGGAAAATAATTTTCTAGCGTGCCTTTTGTGCTATCTGTTATCTCGTCGTCTGCTGCACTTGAGAAGATTATTTTCATAACTCGAAATCAGTCGAAATCATTGTCGTATTCACGAAAGTGGATAGGGCCCCAGAAATTCAGTAAGTGTTACCTAACTTCATCTCATCGAAAATGAAAGTTAAAGATATTTATATTTTTCAATGATGTATAAATTGGGGCTTTGGACTTAGAAAAATTTCGGAACCATTCGGACATTTTCTAAGTGGTTTGTTCAACGCCCTTAAAAACAATTTGTGACATTCCACTCTTCTTAGTAACTTTCCTCTCTTACAACAGTATTCGATGTCGTATTGACCAACTACGATAGACATTGGGTGCGTCAATGATCAGATATTGGGTTATGATCTAGTTCGATTTAGAAGGAGGTCAGGGGAAAAAAAGCAGTGCATAAGGGCATAAGTGCCACGAGTTACGTACTGTTCATGGCACAACTCTCCTGTCTGAGAGTTGTAGTGTCACAAAAAGAGTATTGGTTGTACGAAAAAGTATTAATACATACTGCATTACAAAAAGAAAAAGTTGAAAGAAATCATGTTTTTCTTAATTTTATCCTAGGATTTAATAGATTTAATAGAGTCGGATAAGGACTACAAATAGTATTTTTACTTATTTATATTTTTTTGTCTATAAAATATGCTAAATTTATATGATTTTTTATCTTCACACTTTTCTTCTCAGTGTACAAAGTGCATTAATTTATAAAATGAGTAACTATTCGAGCCTTTCATTTCTTTTGTTTAGGCATCCTAATAACAAACAATTTGAATAAAGTTTAATCGACAAAGCGCACAAAATCAGTTTATAGCGGTATTTTCTAGTAGAGAAATTCAAGACCAGTTATCAGGATTCTCTCCCTCGCAGAAATACCACGGTGAAACCTCATTGTGCGGATACTAGATGGACTGCAGACGATATAACGTAAATGACTCGAATGTTATAGGAACTTGACGCGCAGATCTAGATTAGAGCACATCATGCGTGATAGATTTAGAAATACGTATTTTAATGTATGCTTTAAAGTAATTATTACAAGGTTACAACTTGTTTCTACCCCTTAAAACGCTAATTTGTCTCTATTATACCAGAATAGTGGAACGTCTTGACAAACAAGGTTTTTGAGTGGTTCCGTACTCTGAGAATAGAAGTCTTGATGAAGCTGACTTTTCATCTTTTGTAAAACTACGCAAAAGCTCTAGTGTATGTTGCGCCTTTATATAGGTCATTTCTGCCGTGTTTTGGAAGAACACCGTTATCTGCATTTCGGATGAATCACCTGCACGCAGTTGTGGTTAGTACGTGCAGGAGAGTCATCCGAAATGCAATTAACGGTGTTCTTTCAAAACACGACATATTTGAAGAAGATCAGTAAGCAGACATCCGACAGTTTCAAAACGATTTCGTATGAAATCATGCAGCCTCGCCATGGGCATGTTACGGAATTGTTTAAGGATAAAATATGTTATTTTTCATTCAAAAATATGAGAAACATATTTTTACTTTTTAACCAAATAATTTTTTTTCACTAAGTTGTGACCATTTGCACGTTTAAACTCGTTCATTGGCTGTTACCGATAACATAGCGATTTTTTTTTAAACATAAGTTTGAAAGTAATTAATAAATTTTAATTCTCTTTGTCGCTGTTTGAAGCTTATTCTTACTCTTTCAGAGTCCAAAAAGTAGTTTGAAAAATATTAATAATAATTAAAAAAATGGCGGTGATTTTTCGAAAAAACGAAAAACTCGATTTTCTCAAAAAGAACAACCTCAATTTTTTCCAGATTTTTTAAAAGTTTACTGTACTATAAAGAATATACAACATGAGTTCCAATCTCGCTAAACAATTCTTTCTTATAGAGAATTTTATTTTTCTGTGAAAATAGAAATTTTGATTGTGTTTCAATTCTGACCTTTTTTTCCGCATATTAGCAGTTGTGTGTTTTAAAGAAGGCAAAAACATAAATAACATGTCGGAAAATATTGTAACTACGAGTATCTTAATAATAAAATCAATCAAATCATTTTGTAAAGTGACTTTTCTAATGAACTCGAACACGGGTATCTTGTTAATGTGTTGCCTGAATGATATCTAAAAATTCTTTTAAAAAATCATGAGTAATCCTGATGAGATACCACAACTTTTCAACCGTGTCGAAAAACGATATTCAGAAAAAATTTCACTTCGTCCTAATGGAAATTTATAAATCTCATTATTGAGACCTGAATCCCTCGAGACTGAATGCAATTGGAAATTACGGCAATTCCACAATTTTGGACAATTCATTTACATGGGCTGATCACGCTTAAATGCAGAAATAAATTTATTTTTCTAGTAGTTTATTTATAGCATGCCTTACATCAATTCTTTCGATAGTTTCAAAAAATGCATAATTGTAGATGTTTTTCTTATTTAAAAGATTACTCTAAAAATATGTTTATAGCAGAAAAAACTTTTCCTTAAAAACTATGTAATTACTTTAGCCACATTTCTTGAGACATTTTTAAAACGTATTAGTTGAAAAAAGAAAGAAAAAGTTTTACACGAAAATGCCATAATTTTGCTTTTGTTCATTAAATTTTTTTATTAAAAGGAACTGCAAAGTTTTAAAAATTAATGGCTATCCACAAAAAAACCCGAAGCTGTCAATTTGTTAGCTTAATTTGTTTATAATAATGAAACCGATCATTATGAAAATTATTTTAGTTCAAGGAGTACTCCACATTGTGTTAAAATTATTTATGCTGTATAACATACGTTTTTTAAAACAAGAAGAAAAGATTTTCTACAAAATCACTCCTTTTGTCACACTTTGTGATAAAAAATTATTGCGGGGGTCGTCTCGTGTGACGGCTGGTTTTTTCGGAATTTTTTTTTGACGAAGCATGAAAACACAGTATCTTGGAATGTTCAATACATATTTATTAACATTTAAACAGTCATTAAGAATTTTTCGAAGTCAAAATATGGAGTGGAATCGACTTTATAGCTCTCGAAAGAGACACGTGCGAAAAAAAAATTGGTCGACGGCTGACATGATTCCGGCTGTCCTGCTAATTTGAAATCAAAAAATCAAACGGCATTGCAATCTGTAGATCTATGGCTATGGCCATTACCAAAATTAAGTCAAAATATCAAAAATTAAATGTTTGGCACAGTTTTGAAAATGAAGTTACGATTTTCGTCATGTTTTTCGACTTTTTTAGCTAAAAAAAATCTACCCGGCCTCCTTCGCGCGCGGCTCGCTTCGCCCGTAAGTTTGAGCGTGCCTAGGGCGCGCGGAGTGGCTGTCGCGTTTCGCGCTCCGATACTATTGATCGTCGCGCTACGCCCTCCGTTATCGTTAAACCTCGCGCTGCGCGCGAGGCCCTTAGAGCACGCGAAGGTCGCTTCGCTCGCTAGTTTGAGCGCGCTTCCGGACTAGCGGAATATTCATCGTTCTTTGAGCAGAGTAAAGTTTATTCCTTATGGTTTACTTTTACTGTCGTAAGTAAATTTTGTAATTATATGAATATGAACTTAAAAGTGTATCATACACATCTAATTACCGATCGTTGTTTATTTATATTTGACAGGTTTGTTGAGAGAGAAATACACATATTACGCTAAAATTATGCTAAATAATAAATAATATATTGAGGCATCAATGTCTGATGTGTTTTATATTTTTATTTCGAAAAAAAAACTTTTGAAATCGGATTCAAAATAAAAACTGAAACGCACCCGACATTGATACTTCAATATATTCTTTATTATTTTCCGAAATTTCAGCATGATATTTGAATTTCTCTCTTATTAAAATAAGTTTCAGCGCCCCTCGGGCTCGCGATTATGCTTGCGAGTCAGTAACATTTTATTGATTCTTTAGAAATTAAATCATGTTTAGTTTTCTCAAAGCGCTCAGGACTTTTAAAGAGATTGTTAACTTTGTTTTTGATTTCAAGTTCAGATGGCAATTAACTT
>JBAGKK010151433.1:3484-24040 GCA_037177015.1 Euceroptres primus | reverse complement strand
TTTAACTATATAAAATATGAGGATACCTGTCAGAAACCTAACCTCACTTTTCAGTTTCTATTATTTTCGATTTTGAGACCCAATCGATGACAGAATCGAGTTTCTGTGCTGGATTTGAAGATTTTAGCATCAATTGTAAGTGAAAATGTTATCTTTAAAATTTTATCTGTAATTATTTTTATTTTAATATAGAGCTAATTTTTTTGCTTTCAAGATAGATTAAGAGTTATTCCAGAGTTAACATACTCCAAGATAGATAGATCAGTTAAATTGCTCAGTTGGCGGTGGCAAGTAAATTAAATGATTATATATGACCTTAGAATCTTAGATGGATGTTAAACAAATTATAAATGCTTCTAAAAATATATTTCTTTAATATTAGTGTAAATGTTTAATTGTTTTATTTTTTTATCTTTGTTAACTCTTAAACTAATCTGAAGTTTTTTTTCATACTTTGTGATCAGAAAGTATTCTTGAATAATTAAGTAATAATTCTAAATAGAAGTTAAGTATTGAAACATTGTTTTATTCATTCAAAACATAAAAAAACAATAGCTGTACCTATTTAAAAGATCGGTGGTACAAAAGGGTACAACTTTTCAACAAGTATTATTAGTAGGTAGAAAATGATTTTAAAATCTAAAAATTATCGATTTCTCTTCTGAATTGAGTCCCCGAACAGTCTGTAAAATGAAAAAGCTGAAAAAATTTTCCTTGGGCGTAAAATTAAAAAAAAACCTCGAAAAATACGTAAAAATTGTACATAATAGCCCCACCCTACGGTATTTAAAAAAATTTCATTTACTTTCATCGCAATGTTCCGGAAATATTCAATTGAAAGATTAAAGACACATTCTAAATAATATTCCGGCAATATTCCATAGAGATATTTCAGGTTTCAGGGCGAATCTTTTTACAATATTTCTAAAGAATATTTCCTCAACGTCACATTGAAATTTTCCAAAGTTCGGACATTATTTTATTCCTGGAACATTGCTGTAATGTTCCTTCGAAATATTCCGAACGTCTCAATGGAATATTCCGGGAGCATGGATGGAATATTGTGTGTTATGTGTGTAGTTTTTGATTAATTCAGATTCAGAGAGTGAAGATAATCCAAAGTAAATAATATAAAAAATTTTAGACTTACTTTTTGGGTGCAATTATCCAATCCCAGCCGAATTTCTCAAAGTCGACGGTGAGTTTGTAACGACAGCACCTGGTTTCTTGACTCGCTTCGTCGCAATTGAGTCCGACGTTCCTCTTGATCCTGCCGCCTCTTCTGGAATCGAGTTCCTGCGTCTGGACTTCCAGATAGGGCGCGTTCTCCGCGCCAGGATTGGTTTCGACCGGTTTGTAGTTCCTCCTGTGATTGCCGCCTCCACCTCCGATTTTCAAGGCCACTCCAAGGTTATCCCTGGGATGTTTGAACCACTCGGCGACCATGCGTCTGAGTTCGATGGTGACCCATTTGCCGCGTCTGCCGATTGGTCTCGAGTATTTGGTCGTGAGGGGCGGACCCAGGAGTGGTCCACCTGACTCCGTCGCACCTCGAAGGATTCTTTGGAGTGTTATCGTCACTGGAGCATCACTCTCCAGGTCGACTTCCGACTCACAGTCTTCTCTCGGTTCCGTGGTACCGTAAATCCACAACGAGAGTTCCGCCCTTGTCACTCGATGCTGAACTACCTTATCCGAAAATTTGAAGTACAATACATCCAGGCTACCCTTCGAATGCCTTAGCCTCTGATCTGAAATCAGAAAAGAAAATTACTTTTCTTGGTGTCATCAAATATTAGTCAGTAATTTGCTTTTTATTATTTCGGATATCGATTTTCTGGGTGATTTATAATCACGATGGACAAATAAAATGAATGAAATTTATTAGGGTCTATTACTTTATTTTCCAAATGTCAAGAATCCTTGCGCGGCTTAAACCGACGTAAAATCTATTGATAAAAATTAGATTTAAAATACATTATACAAATTTGTAATTGTTATCCTTGGGTCTAAAATATTTTTACATTCATTATAAATAATTGCATTATTGTCGTGTAAGAATACTTTTCTTTTAGAAAATTGTTGGCAAACCATCAAGAAATTTCAACATAATAATAGTAGTGATAGTTTCATATTTCTCATAAAGTTTAGGGTAAAGCCCTGTCTGTGGAAAGCGAAATTGTCTCTTGGCTTTCATTCTCATTTTGAATTAATTTGTTTTTTTTATCATTACGAAATAATCATATTCTTTTATTTTATTATCAAAACCTTCTTTATAATAATAATAATTATTATTGGCATCTTCACTATATAATATATAATAGCATTATTGTTAACCATCACTATGTTCGAAGATCGAATCTCAAAAGATTCACTCTCAGTTGCTTATTGCCACTGAAAATAAATAAACAGAAGCGCACGTGAGAAAGTGAGCCGTCAATTGTATCAATTCTTATTACAGTTACATACAAAGTAAAACGAAAGCGATTACTCGCTAACGCGGAAGTTATTTTGCCAGACACATAGTGGTAATGTAAATGATAAGTTGAGAAAGCAGCGTTCGTACACGAGCCAGTGTTTATAGACACTCTACACGTGGAGTCCAAAAGTAGGATTTACTACTCAACTTTTGCATGGATATACACTATACACGTATATTTATGAAGAATTGCATCATTCACATTCTTGACTATAAAAAACTTTCTTAATGAAATTGCCCATTTGATACATATTTTACAAAGTACCTTCCAATTCCACAAGGAAAATATCATATAAAATATACCAGGTAAATAGAAGAATAATTGTGTCTGAATTAATTAAAATTAATGTTCAACGCTGTACATTAAGGGGCTCTTTAAATCTGAAATAGTCAAAAACTGCTTATCTAATAGTGAGAAGTCGTCCACCAACTGAATTAGTAAAAATTTATACTAATAATTAGTAGAAAACTATAATTATATACTACATTTTCTATAATTAGTAGAAAATTATTGGTAAAAATGCTTACTAATTCAATTGGCAACTCAATTCGTCCACCAATTAAATTAGTAAGAACTTCTACTAATAATTAGTAGAAAACTACTAAATATTAGTAGAAAATTACAAATTATTGGTAAAAACGCTTACTAATTCAATTGGCCTTCAATTTTTCCACCAATTGAATTAGTAAGCATTTCTACTATAATATTTATTAGTATTCTACTAATTTAGTACTTACTAATTAATTAGTTTTCTACTAATAATTAGTAGGATTCTTACTAATTCAATTGGTGGACGCCTTCTCACTATTTCATTAATAGTTTTTGACTAATTCAGATTTAGAGAGTGGTCCAAAAATGCATTATGACAATCTTTTTGAGTCTAGAGGGTAACGATCCCCCATTTTGTTTGCTTCACCGAAAAAGAAAATGCATTTACTTTTTTGACCTTTTTAAAACGCACCCCCGAGTCTTTGAAATTAACAAGGGACTTTAAAGGTAAAAAGCTCCCGTTTCAGAAAAATGACAAAAAAAACTTTTTATTAACTTTTTATAAATTAACTTTCAGACACTTGTTAAGGACTGTTCAGCGAATAATTTTTATCCAATAACTTTTCATTCCCCCTCTCCAACTCCTTTATATTGTGCCCTGAAAAATGCCAAAAAAATACAAAATAGCAGTTTTATGGAAAAATGGCGCCAAAGACGGGATTTTTAAACTTTTTTTAAATAAATTATTTTTTAAATTAGGGACAAGATTTTAAGTATTTGTTAAGTAATTTTAAATTGCTTAAACGATTATTAATTGTTAAAATTATTGCTTTTTCTCTTTCAATCATGAAAAGTTAGCAGTTTCTGGGATTAATGGCACAATGAATGAATGTTAAGAATAAAATTGTTTATTTAATGCATTTTTCAATTGTTTAAGCAATTTCCACTTGTTTAAATAATTTTTTCCCACTGAATATCATGGAAAATTTAATATTTTCCGCATTTCATGATACAGTTAAGGAATGTTTGTAAGACATTTTGCAATTGTTTAAACAATTTCCATTTGTTTAAATAATTTTTAAATTGAAATTCATGAAAATTTAATATTTCCCACATTTTATGACACAGTTAATGAATAACGTAGTTATTTCAATTCGAAATATTGATATAAACAACCGAACGGCCGGAAACCGACCAACATTTACAGTTGTTTTTTTAAGGAAACTCCAAAAATCGACTAAATTGATACAGTTAATGAATGTTTAGAGTATCAATCCCAGAAAGATTTTTTTAAGAATCTTGATCCCACTCCTAGAAAAAAAGGTTCAAATTAAAAAAAATGTCATAAGCTAACTCAATCTTTCGCAATAATTTTTATTTCCACTTTTTTCAGCTAAGTAGTGAAGAAATAATTTTTTAAAAATAATAATTCATAAGAGTACGAGTTAATCTATACTTAGGAATTAATAAACTGCTCATAATTACTTCCTGCATTTTATTAATTACTAATTTAAACTATTTAAAGGAATCTAATCTAACATAAAAGTCATGACAAGGAAATTACATAATCATTGTACGGAAAATAAGCTTATTATTATTATTATTATTAAATGTGAGATAGGTACTTTTGGCATAACAATTTATTTAAAAACCATCTTCCAAATTTTTTTGGAACAAACTGTTTCACTGGATAATGTATCTCGAATTTAGAGAATTTTTTAGCAAAGAAAAACGATTTTGAAAATTTTAGGGGTTACGCTGGTTTGCCGAATTGCCCTTCAGTTGTTTGTTTGAATGTTTAGAGTAATATTTTTTTTAAAAAGATGTTTGAATTGTTTAAATAATTTCAATTTTTTAAATGTTTTTTCCCCACCAAATCATGAAAAGTTTCTTTTTTCCTGAAATTAATGACACAGTTCATGAATGGTAGGAGCAAAATTTTTGGATAAAGACATTTTTCAATTGTTTAAATAATGAATAATTATTCACTTTGACTTTTTGACGGAGAGGTGAAGAAATTCTAGTTTTTTCGAATCCCTTATTACTTATGAAACTTTTTTTTGTTTCAGAAGTTGTACCCCAATTGTTTAAACACTTATTATTATTTGATTAAACAATTAGGGTATAACTTCTGAAACAAGAAAAAATTTCAAAATAAGGGTTATAGTGTATGAGATTCGAAAAAATTAGACTTTTCTCCACCTTTCTCCCGAAAAGTCACAAGTGAATAATTTTTAGTTATTAAAACAATTGTCTTCATATAAAAATGTTACACATGTTAAAGCAATGACTTCATAAAAAAATGTTACTCCTAAAATTCATGAGCTGTGTCATTAATTTCAGAAAATGCAAACATTTCATGATTTTTAGTGGGAAAAAATTGCTTAAACAAATGGAAATTGTTTAAACAATAGAAAAAATTTAAAAAATTGATATTTCTCTAAAAATTCATAAAATTTATAATGAAATGCGGAAAACATTAAATTTTCATGATTTTCAGTGAGAAAAAATTATTTAAACAAATGGAAAGTGTTTGAACAATTGCTTGAAAAGAAAAAAATATATTTTTAACAATCAATAATTATTTAAACAATTTGAAATTAGTTAACAAATACTGAAAAACTGTTCCTAATCAAACACCAATTTGCCATAAAACTGCTATTTTGTATTTTTTGGGCATTTTCAGGGCACACTATAAAGGGGTGGGGGTAAAACTGAAAAGTTATTTACTGTAAGTTATTCTTCAAACCGTTCTTAACAAGCGACTGAATTTTAATTTATAAAAAGTTAATAACAAATTTTTTTGGTCATTTTTTTGAGATCGGAGCTTTTCTCATTTAAAATCCTATGTAGTTTCAAATGGAGGCGCACCTTAAAATGGTAAGAAAAACGCATTTACTTTTTTGGGGAACCTAACACATTGGGGGTGGGGGGATTTTTTTAGACCACCCTACTATTATTCATATTTCATTTTAAGCAAAGAAATGTGACACTGCAACTGTAGTAATAATTATATAGCAAGAGTAATTATTATGATAAATAATTATTAAATTATTATTTAATTTTTATGCTGACAGAAGGAGTATTAATTAGCATTGCTGTACATGTCACTTAAGCTCGAAACATCTGGTCGCAATCGCTTAGGCAAAAAAGTCATCTTCAACTTCTTGCTATCTTGTACTAAATTTATGTTTAAGATTTTGTATCACCAGTTGCCTTTAAGTTAGCATACCTAAAATTAGATTCTCAAAATTAATTGACTTAGTTTTTTTTTAATCGTCAGCCTTAAACAGAATGTATATTCTGTTAATTCTTCTATCCCTTTACTTGCAATATAAGCAAAGTTGTATTATAGTGGAAGAATTAAATACCACTAAATATGGATCATTCATTTTTTCAGAAAGTAAGATTTCATACACATGCAGATGCAAGGTTTATGTATATTGTCACCAATACGTGCATAAATATTGCGGTGTTGGTACAACTATTCTATACTTAACTAGAATCTAATTCCCGCAATAGGATATCTATGACCATAAGCAATCTCTGCTTGTTAATAATAAATATGTGACACAAAACATTTGATATAAAGTTGCATTGGGAGCACATTGTTACTAATGAATGTCAATCGGACAACTGTGTAAGTTAATGACGTACATATTGTTCCAATAGTCAAAAGAATGATAAAAGAATTTGACAATTAAATAGGATAAAAAACTAAATAGGATAGTAATTTCACTAAATGCTTCATTTCACTCACAAAAAAAAATGAATCACGAAGACTTAATCCCACTCAGCAAGGTATGCTACTATTTCTATAACATATCCAATATATATTTATAAAAGAGTATCTGTATTTATATTTATTTATCCATAATTGTATAATTATATCTATTAAATAATTTTTTCTGCAAGTGCAACATGCATTGTTGGCACAAGAGTGACAAGTGTTATCGATTATTTTATCGAGCTCAGCCCTCGAACGAACCAGTTCTCGATATCATAATTCAATTTCGCTAAAAATGGATCGAATATGAATTCCGTCCGTCAGTTTGATTTTAATATCTCTTTAGAAAATTATATTGAATTCCTTTAACCAATGGCAAATAAAATTTTAACACAACTTACTAGTAAAATATTTAACACTTAAAAGTCACTTAAAACTTTAAAGTCACACATTTTTGGAGAATATCTTCTAATCATTATAAAACAGTATAAAGTGCTTCAACTTATTCAAAAATGTCAATCGTTATACATTTATTAGTATTTATTATAAAATGTTATCACTAAAGTCAATAAACTCATGTAGCGAAATATGTTGTAATTAAATACAATTATTATTCAATATAAAATAATTGAATTCGGATAATTATAATGCAATTAATTATGGTGGAAAGCGATACAAAAGTCAGTAAAACTCAACCATGTCAAGCTCAAGATAAGACAACAGTGGCCTTTGATCTTCTTCAATAGGCTTTCGTGTAATTGAAATAAAGTAGAAATCATTATTTTTAGACTTGCAAAGAACTGCAATCGTGTTCTAATTACTATAAGATTTGTGTTTTTTCTCAGTTAATTGTGCCTTTAGAAAACAATTCTATGACAATATAAAATAATTTCCGTATAATTTACGGGAAAAATAAAATTTCTTTAAAAACAGGTGAGCATTTATCAGATAACGTTCATATTCAATAATCAGTGATTAATGTAGAGCTTCATTATCTTGTGCCTAATTTAATGAGTTGTCTCTTTATCTCTTTTACTCTTTTTGCAATTTAAAGCAGGTCAAGTGATACGAGAGTATAATTCGTTGATGGTCACTGGCGTCATGACCTTCGAAATTTATAACAGTGGGTTACGTCGAATTATTTCGGCAGCAGTTAAAAGTGGATGATCATTGTGAATCATGTGTGACTAAAAATACTTTTTAGTATGTTAGCGAAAGTTGTAATTGTGAAAATCTTTTAGATTTTTTCAAGTTGTTTAAAAAATATGTTTTAATTTTCATTATTTATTCCTCTATTCTTTTGGAAAATAGAATTAGGTCTTTCGAAACGAATCAAAAGTGCAATAGACTCGATTACCGATACAAAATAAATCACTGGTTACATTTCTAGTATGAACAGAGTCTTTTTGATATTTTACTAGACACATTTATTATTTTGACTTTGAAGTCTGAGAGTTGAACATCCATTTAGATAACTTTTTCGCCAACATGTGCATAATTCATTCAAACTCAATACATAGAGATAAAAGTCTTCAATTTTGTAAAATATTTCATTTGAATCACATTTAGAACTTGGAGGCAGAGATGAACAGTATTTCAAGAAAAGGCCATCTCAAGTATTTTAAATACAAAATACAAGCAATGTAGTAATTAGTTGAAATAAATTGCAGCGAAAATACAATTCAGCCAATGTATTTCAAATAAAATACAAACTAAATTGAAGTATTTTTGTATTTTATTCGAAATGCATTTGAGAACTGTGTATTCTTTTTGAAATCCTTTCTTGTATTTTAGACGAAACGCATCCTAAATTAATTATATGAAGTTAATATTAAGCCTATGCGTACTGACTAAAAGCCGTAAGTCCATGCAGTGGAGCTGCACAGAGCTTTGAATTCTTTGGAATTCACAATGAAATCTTCGAAATTCACCATGAATTACTTTGAAATTGTTTGGAATATAATTATGAAATATTTGGGATTCTTCGGAATTCACTTTATATTCTTTGCAGTTCTTTGGAATTCACCAGTAATAATTTGGAATTCTTCAGGATTCTTCGGAATTCGCTAGGGATTCTTTGAAATTCTTCGAAATCCACCAGGAATTCTTCATAATCCACCAGGAATGAATTCCAGAGAATTTCAAAGAAGTCAGGGTGACTTTCGAAGAATCCTAAAGAATTCTAGAGAATTTCAAAGAAGTCATGGTGACTTTCGAAGAATCCCCAAGAATTCATAATTAAATTCCAAACAATTTCAATGAATTCGTGGTGACTTCCGAAGACTTCACTGAGAATTCTGAAGAATTCCAAAGTATTACTGGTGAATTCCAAAGAGTTGCAAAGATTACAAAGCGAATTCGGAATAATCCCAAAGATTTAATAATTATATTTCAAAGAATTTCAATTAATTCATAGTGAATTCCGAAAATTTCATTGATAGAGCGCATAGGTTTAATATTAATTTTATATAATTAATTTAGGATGTATTTCATCTCAAATACAAGAATGTATTTCAAATAAAACACACAATTATCACATATATTTTAAATAAAATACAGAAATACTTCAATGTAATTAGTAACAGGTTTGTAATTTATTTGAAATACATTGGCTAAAGTGCATTTTCTCTGCAATGTATTTCAACTACACTGTAAACAATTTTTCAGAAATTTTTTCAAAAAAAGTTTGCCAACTTATAACCCGAACATTTTGAAATTTTTCCTACTGCATTCAGAAATAATTCCGAATTGCAGTTGGAGATATATTTACACAATCTCCTAATATTTATGAAATATTTCCTAACTTTTCGTAAATTAAGCAATATATTCGGAAAATTTTCAAATATTCTCGAAGAAATTACCCATTTTGCTCGGAAAAACGTATATCCGACTATTTTCGGAAAAATTTCATACTATTTAGTATTAAAAATTTCCAAAATTTTTTACAGTTTTATAGCGAAATACTTGTATTTTGAGTAATGTATTTGAAGTATTTTATGCCCAGCTCTGCTTGGAGGTCTACTTAGATGAATCGTTTTAATAGTACATAATTTGCATTTATTAATTAATCAATCCATAATTATTATTTGTATACTATTTGCATAAAATTTTTGATTATTTACTTATGAATGGTTAATAACTAATGAAAATTTGGTAGGTGAAAAAATATTCATCTAAAAATGAACTTTCCTCAAGTAAAATAGCTCTGGTTTGCGTCAGACTTGAGTAGAAAAATTCCGGAAAAGGGGCAGTGTTGCAAATATTGGAAATCGTCGATGAGTCGCGAAAGAAACTTTCCCTTCTTCAATAGGAAAGCACGATGAGTCGATTTTGGCATCACATAGCGATTGGAACTCGATTGATGCGAATATAGCTAAAACATCGTAAATCAGAGCCTCGTTTCTTCTCTGACAAGAGGACACATGTGATCAGCAAGCATTTACCCCGACATACAACTTACTTATATAGGTTTCTAGTTACGTGACTGCAAGCAGGCGTAACTAATATTCTATTTTTGAGGTCAGAATGCACTATTCTTTTTCTTTTGTTATGTAGGGTAAGGACCCCAATAGTGAGCCACCTAAGGGTAGTACCAAACTACCAAATTCAATTTTATATATAAATTGTCTCTTTAATCCAGCAGAAATGAAATACGCATTTTTGTATTTTGCGTAATTCACACTTTCTGACTAACTTATTACATATTTATGGCAAGCCCCTCAAAAATTTTGAAATATTTACTAAAAATATATGTGAAAATGTACTGAGCCGCAGAACGTTAGTGCTGAGCCACAATGTGCGTTAACAGTGGGCTACTCTTGTTAGGTAAAGAAGAATAGCATTAGTAACTAGCTCAACTCACAGTAGGAAAAAAGTACAAATATTAATCGATTTGAATATTTTTTATTCAAAGAAAAAGAAAATAAAATTTCGTAGAGAATTGTCCAGGCCAATGTTTGAAAAAGATCTTCATTTTTTATATATAAACAAATATATCCAAAAAAATGACCATTTTTTCAATTCGGCCTTCTCGGTTCTTGTGAATGCAATGGTGCGAAATTTTTTTCAATTTCCTGAATTTGACAGAGCAACACTATCTGAAGGTAATTCGATATTAACCATCCAACAAAAAATTTGTTTATAAACAAATTACAGTAGCGGATTCAGAAATTGTGGTGGGCCATGGCCTCCTCCTTCCTACCTTCTTTCCCATGTGTTGAATGGAAACACAATTTCTGGATCCGCTACTGACAAATTATTTGTCAAAATTTGATTTCTTATCATGTGCATTATTTTTATATTATTCTTCCTTATTTTATGAGTAATTTTTATATAATATTACGTAATGGAAAGAATTTGTATTCGAATAATTATTATTAATAAAATGAACAAATCTTATTAAGAAATGCAGAATATGGGTGTTTTTTGACGAAAAAGTTATTCTTTTTCGATTTAGTACTTCTACTTGGCTAACACAAGACAGTTTGAAAACTAGGGATGATTAAACAATAAATTTTATGACCGTTATAAACAAATTTTATAACAAATGTTTTTATAACAAAAGATAACAAATTCTATGACCGTTTATTTTATAACATAATTATATAATATATAATATAATATAACATAATAATATAACATAATATAAATTTTATAACAAATAATTGGGACCAAAACAATTTTTGGGCTCAATAAAAATTGGGACTAAAAAATTTCTTTTCAGTGTTGGTGTATTTAATTAAATACTTTATGGTAATTTAAGCAAAATTATGTTTAGTTCATAAATTTTACTATTATTATAAACAAATTTCATTAACAAATGCAGAATTTTTTTTTTACGAAATATTATATTTTCTTTGATTTACTATTTGTACTTGGCTAACACAAGAAAGTTTAAATACTAGGCATGATTAAACAACAAATTTGATTGTTATAAACAAATGTTGTACCAAATACTTAAAAAAGATTTTTTAGGCTTCAAAATTTCCCAATTTTTCATTTATTATAAGGTGTGTCTATAACAATCATAAAATTGATTGTTTAATCATGACTAGTATTTAAACTCTATTGTGTTAGCCAAGTAGAAGTACTAAATTGAAACAAAAGAGCTTTTTCGCCAAAACGCTCCCAAATTCTGCATTTGTTAATAATAATAGTAAAATTTATAATTTTATAATTTATAATTAGTGATTAAATTATAAATTATAATAAAGTATTTTTCCTTTATTATAAAATTTGTTTATAACAATTTTAAAATTTAATGCCCAATCAAGCCTAGTATTTAAACTGTCTTGTGTTAGCCAAATATAAATAGTAAATCGAAGAAAACGAGCTTTTTCGTAAAAAGAGATACAAATTCTGCATTTGTCAATGAAATTTGTTTAAAATAATAGTAAAATTTATGAACTAAACATAATTAGTGATAAATTTCCATGAAGTATTTAATTAAACACACTGACACTGAAAAAAATTTTTTATTCTCAAAAATGTCCCAATTTTTCATTTCTTATAAAATTTGTTTATAACAATCATAAAATTTATTGTTTAATCATGCCTAGTTTTCAAACTACCTTGCGTTAGCCAAGTAGAAGTAATAAATCGAAAAAAACTAACTTTTTCGTCAAAAAACACCCAAATTCTACATTTGTTAGTAAAATTTATTCATATTAATAATAACACGGTGAACTTGGATTGAGTTTAACTCAAAAGGGGTTGCGCCTCTCGTTTTTCTTCTAAAATGATTTCAGTGATGCCTCGCAATTATTTTAAATCCAAAAAGAAAAAAATCCTGGAGGAATTATTGAATAAACTTAATTTTTTACTTTTATTTGCATGTTATGTATATTTCCGTTAAAATAACTCCGAAGAGATGCTTTTGCGTCTTACATTCTGTAGTTTGGCATCGAAAAATAGTATCTAAACATTAAACATCTTTGGATATCCGGGACCCATTAAGATTTTGGAAAAGGTTTGAAAAATTGCAGTTTTTATCAGTTTTTAAAATATTTCTTCACTTCAGAGCATTCTACTTTAAATTTGCCACGACAAAAATTAAAGTGAATTGAATTTCCCGTAAAAGTAAAAAAAATAATAATAATTTTATCTCATACAGTTTAGGAGATGCATCCTTCGAAAGTTGTATTTTTTTGAAAAATTTGACGAAAAAAAATTTAGTTTTAGTTTTTGTGAAATAGCATATTTTCTGTGCACTGTAGTCAAAATCGTCACAATATGAGTTAAAGCAGACTTAATTTCAAGCAAATCTAAAAAAAGAGAAGAAATATTTTATCTCCTACACATCCAAAGTTATAGCGTGTTGAAAAATAGCCACTTTTATGAAAATTCGGCAAAGAGTAAATTTTTTCGAAAAATCGCGTATCTACTGCACTTTACGTTGAAAGCTGTTTTTATAATAATAAAAGTACATAAAATTACCTAAAAATCTGAAAAACTTTAATAATTTCTGAAATACAGCTATAAAACTTTGTAACTGTATGTATTTCAGAAATTATTAAAGTTTTTCACTACAGTGCACAGAAAATATGCTATTTCACAAAAACTAAAACTAAATTTTTTTTTCGTCAAATTTTTCAGAAAAATACAACTTTCGAAGGCAGTATCTTCTAAGCTATATGAGATAAAATTATTATTTTTTTTAGTTTTACAGGAAATTTAATTCACTTTAATGTTTGTTGCAGCAAATTTAAAGTAGAATGCTTTGAAGTGAAGAAATATTCAAAAAACGGATAAGAACTGCAATTTTTCACACGTTCCAAAATTTTAATGAGTCCCAGATATCCAAGGATGTTTAATGTTTAGATGCTATTTTTCGATACCAAACTACAGACTATAAGCCGCAAAAGCACCACTTTGGAGTTATTTTTACGGAAATATACATAATAACCTGCAAACAAAAATAGAAAATTAAGTTTATTCAACAATCCCTCCAGCGATTATTTTCTTTTTGGACTTAAAATAATTGCGAGGCATCACTGAAATCATTTCAGAAGAAAAACGATAGGTGCAAGCCCTTTTGGGTTAAACTCAATCCAAGCCCACCATAATAATGATTATTCGAATACAAATTTTTTCTATCACGGTAACATTATGAAACAAATTATTTATAAAATTAGGAAGAATAATCTGAAAATAATGAAAATTATTTAAAAAATCAAATTTCGACAAATAATTTGTTTGTAAACAAATTTTGTTGTTGAATGGTCAATATCAAATTATCTTCAGGTGTTGTTGCTGTATCAAATTCAGGCCATTGCAAAAAATTTCGCACCATTGGATTTTTTTGGATATATTTGTTTATTTATGGAAAAATGAAGATCTTTTTTCAAAATTGGCCTAAAAAATTCTCTCCAGAATTTTATTACCTTTTTTTAAAAAGAAAAAATATTTAAACCGGTTAATATACTAAATCGTATTTTGAACCAAAAAATGTACTTTTTCCCCACTGTGCAACTGCCCGTTGTTTATTGTTAGAATACTAAAGCTTACATATCAAGGAAGTTTATACCACAGGTAACTTTAATACATCTTTTTGTATTTACTATCCTCGCGCGACAAGAAGAGCGTGTGGCTCACTATTGAGGGGTGGCCCACTACTGGGGTCTTTACCCTAATCCAAAAAAGATCGAAAATTTATCAAAAATTTGCACTTGTCAAACTTCATAAAAGGGAATTCCGTACCGAATTTTTTAAAATTTTCTATGACAAAGGCAATTTACCAACGAATATTTAAATACCAAGTCTTGCAAAGAGTTCATGTTTTCTATAGGAAGAATGTATCTTGTAATCTATAGATTACAAGATACACTTGGAACTTCTTTTATGCAGTGAATAAAATATTATTAACAGTTTATATTTGAAAAGGTGTTAAATTTAAATTTAAATTGCATCAAGTCTAAATTCATTTTTTTTTAATGAAGAATTTTGGATTATTTTAGTCTGAATTTTGATATAAATAATGATTTTATGGAAACAAAGTAAAACTGTAATAATTAATTTCTTGACAAAGTAAAGTGAGATTTCCCCGAGGAGATTTGCCGATCATATCAGATGAATCAGGAAAGTATAGCTGCTGCACACTAGCCTGGTTACACTACTGTTTCTACATGTTTCTCAAAGAAAAAAGAAATTGTCATACTGCGTCGCGGTAGTTGCAGTCGTCTAATCAGGCCATTGGTCAGAACCGCTTCCATGAAGGGTAAGACGTTCAAATCGTACCGTTATACGTGCGATGCGACTTTTTCTATCGATCAATCAGAGTTCGATCTGCTCGATACCATTGTAAGCTTTGTGTGTAACATAGTGTTTAAACACTGATTCTCTTTTCAATGTTCATATTTTCTCCTTTCACAATTCAATTTTCATTAAATTCACTTTGGATAAAAGTTGTACCAAGTAAGCCTAACGTTCTCTCTTCTAAAACCACCCCATTTTTTTTAATGCTGCTCAATTGTAAAGAGAAAACAATTAAAAGTTCAAGGTTCAAAATTGAATTTCGGTTTTTACCTTCCTTCAAATCTAAGTTGAATTTGAGAAATAGTGACAAAATGTTTCCATACTAACTGTAATTAATCCATTAAATTATCTATTTATATACCATTTATTGAATATGCTAAGTATAATTAAAAAATGTTTTCCTTTTGGTTTTGCAATGTTGTGACGTTTCACTCAGAAATTCCAGATTCGAATCGATTAGCGTCTGGTTTAACGTGGAAATTCTGCATGTCAATTATAATCGCGACATTCTGTCCATCATTGCTCGATTCCATTTTGGGAGGAGTCAATTTTCGAAAATTTACACGGTGTGACGTGTTAAATTGGAGAATTGGGGGTGGGCGTTGGGACATCACCCGTCACCGGAAGTCGTGGCAGGAAATCTGTCAAATACGATTACTCGCAATCTGAAACCAACCCCTTTTCTGCTTCATGTAAAATTTATTTAAATTTGCAATTTGCATAAGTCAAAGAAATTTAAAATTTAAGTTTTCAGGGACTAAGGAAATTTCATAAAATTAAAGAAAGAAGTAAAAGAAAAAAAAGAGAAAAGAAAGAAGAAAGCAAAATTAAAGAAACCAAAAGAAGAAAACTATTTAAAAGAAACAGTTTTTAAAATTTTTTAAAGAGAAACATTTTTATCTTTGAGGCTCCATTAAGTAACGGATTTAAATTGTCAAAAGTCTTGATAATTTGCACATTCTTCAAGTTTCACTTGCAGAGATAAACGACGATCAACCTGCGTCATATACGTCGTTAATCAGAACAGTGATAAATTCAAAATAAAATTCAATACAACTTGAACAATTTAAAATTCTAGTCACCATTTAATTTCTTTAATTTATTTAATTTATTTAATACAATTTTTGTACAATTATTGAACTCAATTAATTATCCAAAAATGGTAACGATTTCATTTTTGTCACTTCCTTATAATAAAGTGGAATCTAAAATTCGTAGTTTTCCAGACGCGATCTAGTGTGAGGAAGAGAGAAAGAGAGAGAGAGAGAGAGAGAGAGAGAGAGAGAGAGGAGATAAAAGAAGAGACCAAAAAAAGTACAATAAAACTAACTGCACCAAAGTACATCGTGCTTCACCGCGAGATAAATATAGTTTGGCGAACGGAGGTCACTTGCATTGCTCGACGGTCGTGGAAATGTTTTCTTCTCTGTTCGCTAAAGATTTTCAAATGATTTTTCACGGCTAAATGCAGCCAGACAGAATCCTTCAAAAGCGAAGCTTTCATTTAAAAACGTATTTCCGTCTGACCTTCTAAAGAAACGCTTCCCGCAATTTCACCCATTCTAAGAGGGAAGGTAAATTACTGACAAATGATAAAATTGGAATTAAATCACGATCACCATGTTAGTCAATTAATAAATTATATTACCGTCCCATCAAGCTTTCGAGAAATTTAATTTCCAACAATGTAAATCCAGTGTCGAATTAGGAAATTGAATTCGTGCGTCTGAGAGAGAATTTCAGATCTCCTTCTTGACTAGATTAGCAAATGAATCTGATTGGCTGAGAAACGATTTCTAAAAGAATGAGAGAATGAGAGAGAGAATGAGAGAAAGAGAGAGGGGGGAGAGAGAGGGGGAGAGAGAGAGAAGATGGTTGGACAATAATTTGTGTAGTTTAACGTGGGAAATTCATTGACAGTTCATCATACAAGAGGAAAAACTGATAGTACATGTCCAGGTGGAAAAATTATGCATAATCTATGCATAATAAACTATAGGTAATCACTATGCCAAAAATCATGCATAAATTATGCATATTCAATAAATCTGAAGGTATCAATATGTTGGAAACAGTTGAAAACTAGTTGTCATTTGTTTGCAACATTTTATGCATAATTTTTTGCATAGTGACTACCCATAGTTCATTGTGCATAGATTATGCATAATTTTTCCATCTGGGTGTCTAGACTTATGCGACATTTGACTTTTCTCATCTTGGTTGTTTCTTGTTTATTATTAATAAGTTAATTTATTTGTTTACTTTCGAAGGACATCAATATAATTTATAAATAGTACAGTTTTCAATTTAATTGTAAAACTTGGACTACTTTGAACTTTATTGTTTAATTTGTATACAATTTTACATTATATTCCCTCTAAAATTGAATAGTTTTTAATTTTTCGTTGCATCAAAATTGCACATAGAAGAATTCGTGAATTAAGGAATTTATTTCATGGAAGAATGTTTGCTCTTGAAGAGAGCAAAAATTAAACTAATTGAGCTAAAAAATTAATTACCTCTTTGATTCTGGTAAATTCCTTCCTGAATTTCGTTGATATCTAAAGAATGACGACAATTTGCCCCCCTACAATTTAAAGATAAAGACTAAGGATAGGCGATAAATAATATTTGTAATGGATCTTTTAATGATTATCTCATTGGAAAACAATTCTGATACATGCCTTGAATCTTCTATAAATAAGTAAATAATAATAATTGATACGAAATGACCGCACCGAATTCTAAATGAACTTTTCACTAACGTCTACTTCTTTTCTTTTGATAGATTTCTTTTGATAGACACCCCTAATACCCAGATTACAAATTACATCTCATTGAATTTTATTTATTAATTAGCATATTACCATAAGCTATTCCCATATAACAAAAAAAATTTGACCACACTAGCTTTCATTTCTTGTGACAAGAAATTCTAATGCTTTTATTCTATCGCCTGTTTTTAATGTCACAGTTACAGTGAAAGTCGATTGCACAAACCGCTGTCAATAAACTAATTATTATCGATGATTATCGATTAGAAAGAAAAATGATCTCATGGTTTTACAAAAAATAAAATTGAAACCAGGAAGAGTAGTTATATATTTCAGACCCACTTTTCCTTTGAAATATTTTTATCGATCATTATCCATTACTATTACAACATTATAAACACACGCACACACAATTATTACAAAAATTATAACTTACAGTTATAAAAATATTGTTATTATCAGAATTGTATTGTTGTTTGTGTATTGCGAAACCAATAAAAAATTTGGAAATTCTGTAAGAAAATATAAAAGAAATGCTGTAACCGATCAAGCAATTACGAGTCCGTTGTCGGTGTTGGATCAATTATCGTGTTTCTAGGGTGTCGTTACGATCAGGGGATCACCTAGAAGGGGATCCCGTACGAGTGAACAAGGTTCCATGAAATTGAGGGTTATAGTTCCGAGACTTGATTGGGGGAGGTAGACGTCCTTTCATTCATTACTTTTTTTTCTTTCCCTTCACGAATTCACCCCCTCCTCACCTTCAAATTCTGATTCCTGTAACATTGATGTCGTGACGAACACGAATCAATTCCGCGAAATTAAACGGAAACGCAGACTGAATTCTTCACCTGAGCTAAAGGATCGTGTAATATAAGTACGCTAACCGGATTCGACGAAATCGTTGGCGGTCACGGGAATTTTAAGGTGTGGGGCACCAGACAGCCATTCGTCCATTTTTTTTTGCCTTACACACTTTTCCTGTGAATGAACTCCACATAATGAATTTGTACCGAATTTTAATGTCAAATTTAGATTTTAGATTGCGTTTTTCATTATTTTAAAAGGAAAAACAAGTTTTAGAATGCTTAAGCTAAAGATGAGGAAGAAGAAGAGTAAACAGCATAAGAAAAAAAAAATTAAAGATTGAGGAAACAGAATTATTTCTTCGGCGAGGAACAGTTTGCACCTCAGGATGATCTACAAAAAAAATTGCAGGAAGGTTTTATTTTTATTACAAAAAGAAGGAGCAATCAATTTGAATTGAAGCTGGAAAAAAGGCATTATAAACAAATATTACTCCGATAATGACTTTAAATAATAACTTTTACATTTGTTCAAGCTAAAGATGAAGAAGAGGATGTAGAAGAAACAAAATAAGGGAAAAAGATGTTGCAAAAGATAAAATGGAAACATAATTATTTCTTCTGATTTTTCCATCTTTTTATGATGACCAATTGACCATGATGAATGAATGTTTAAAAGTGGAAGGAAGATTTTACTTTAAATAAGAAAAGAAGGAGCAATCAAAATGAATCGAAGCTGCGGAAGATGTCAAAGAATAAGGGTAGAATTGTAGCAGATGAATAATGAGTGACGAATTACAATTCGCAAACTATAGGGGATGAACTTTAATGAAGAATTCATGTATACTAGAACCACTAGTATTTCGTGGAAGAGAATGGAAGCACTAAGTCAAAAGAGGCAAGGCGTATCTGCCACCTGAAGGATCTCGCTATAGTTGTACCCCCAAGGCGTGGGCAGAATTCGTCGAAATTGAGGGTTGCGAGAATCCAAAGGAGGGGGGCAGCAGACAGCCATCCAGTCAGTCAGCTAACCCATCCATCCAACTATCGGTTCAACCAGCCAGAAGCCCCTTGCGTGAGTCTACCGAAACTTCTCGGCTACCTACACCTACCTACTAAGAGCGTTGAACCCCGAAATTAATGTTGTAATGCACTGCCATCCCAGGCCGTTCTAGCCCACCCCGTCTCTCATCCCCACACCATACCACACCATTTCGTGTCCCATACCATTTCGCTCCATACTATGCATTCTATTCTCTTCTCTCTAAGATCGCTCGATAGCATCCACTTTCATTTTAGCAGTACCTCCTCTCAACTATTTGAGTTTTTGCCTAATAATTTCGACTTTTCTCTTTCAAAAGTACTAGGTTTCATCATTTTGATCCATCAATTGATTCTCTGGATATCGCACACATTAAATCCAAAAGGATCATTTGCACTGCAACACTTTGATCCACTGCTGTATCAATTGAAAACCAGTTGAAATCTGTATGACTAATACATTGAAAATTACAACCACATTCACATTTTCATAACGCAGATTTCAACTGTTTTCAAATGATCTAGCATCGGATCAAAGTGCTGCAGTGGATTGATTCGTTTACGGATCAAAAATTGATACTTTGGGTTTTAGTGTGTGAACAATCTTCATTGTAAACTTTCTTCTTCAGTAGAGAAAGTTCTATATGATGAAGATGATGTATCAGAAATGTTTATAAGGATCTTTTTTCTGAAGAATGGCACCAAATTGTATTTATGAACCATATAGGGAAACTGACATAAAAGACGTATCTTCATCATGTTGTAATGACTCTTGAAGAAATTCAATACAGATGAGGATAATAAATTTGTGGATGAATATGATTAAGGATGAAAATGATCATAATTTTGCTTACATAAAATTTATACGATTCCATATGACAATGATTCTTCTTGAAAAGAAAGGTTATTGTTATCGTTACAATTGAAAAACAAGACTCTTCTTCATCTTGTAATTCTACAATATTGATAAAGATAATGGTGGAAAT
>JBAGKK010151432.1:0-46649 GCA_037177015.1 Euceroptres primus | reverse complement strand
TCACTGATTTTGAAACTTTTCATTGAAACTTTCGGTTGAAAGTTTCCAAAAGTATAAGTTTCTGAAACGGCACATTGATACCAAAAATGGAGTAGAATGAGATTCAATAATTCTTGCTTTTACTCTTGGGTATACACATTTTTCAATCCTTTTCAATTCTGGCCTTCTTACCGGGTATTTAAAAAGATATTAGAGTGAGTCCTGCAATCATTTTAAGGGGCAATTTATATGAAATCATTGTTGTTTTCATCGAAGAACAAGAGATATTTACTGCAATTTGGAGAAGGTAACTTTGAGGTAAAGGAGGTGCTTGAAATTGGTCGAAATAAGATACATGATATGTCGATTTTTCGCGTACACGTGTCACCATTAAGTGATCGGACACGAGGGAAATACGCAGGTGGCTTCATCGAGACGTAAAAATAAAATCCGTGTACCCCACGTCCGAGTTGTGTGTCACGCGTTGAATATAACATAACCAGACGTTTTCGCCTTTCGGTTGCCGCACTTTCACGCGACAACATATATTTTTCGCATCTTTGGATGTGAAGCAACCGCGGCACATCTTTTATTCAAAAACACACGGATAAACATATCAATCGACTGTTCTAAGGCTGTAAAATTAAATTTATTACCAAAATTGAAAATGTCGCTGATATCAAAGAAGAAGGAGCTTTATTGTCAGTGTTCTTTTACTCTTTTTTCAAGTAAATACCTAACATTTTTATCTTTAACTGTTTTTTAATGAATGCCTTCTAAATTGTAAGATATAATATTACATGAATTATGTATATATTTAATTTCACTTTTTTTGGGAATGAATGATGCTCAATAAAATAGATTAAGGGGAGAGGGATTCTCGTGCGTGAAGAAATTTGTGGATGGGATTTTTTTTCTCGAATTAGTTTTGTCTTCGGCTCGGCGGCAACATTCACGCCTGGTTGTCCAAACGTGTCTGAAGTTAACAAGCGCCGAGGGGCGCCAAGGGACCCACGACGGGCAATTACCGAGTGCCCGCGTTACTTAAGATACTTTGGCGCACAAGGTTAATTTATGCAGGCAGTCGTCCCTGCAGAAGATCGACCACGGTTCAGCAATGTAAAGACTTTTCTCTTTTTTCTATCTTTTTGCTATCATTCGAGGAATTCTCCGAGTCGTACGTGTGATATCAGCTTAAATTCGAATTTGGTTCAGTGGAACAATTAACGAAAAGTCGCCCAAGTAATGTCCTTACTTACTGAACGATTCTTTTAGTACTCGAATTTTAGATAATTAGGTAAAAAATCATAAATGGAAAACGCGTTTTGCTGCAAAAGACGAGTCTGTCCATTGTTCCCATTTATACCAATAATAAAATCGTTTGAATTTGACAGTTAATGACTAAATGCGTACCCCAAGCGCAATAATATTCACATGACATTAATGATCTGGTAAAGAGCGTAGGATGACAAGAATTTATTCCGCATTCTTACCCAAGGTAAAGCGCCAAGTGCAACAATCTGAAGCAACAAAATAGGGTCATTATACCGTAGTTTATTTTTGCAAAGAGTAGTCGACAAGTTTTAATTGCTTGAAAAATTAATGTATTTTTTTTAATATTCTGAATCACGGTATAATACAGTGCTGTTGCTGAGAATTGTTTTTTTCATTACGTGTTGACACTACCTTCTGTTTCATTTATGTTTTCTTTTAGTCTTTTCTTTCGGATAAAATGAAATGTACATACATATAAGTGCTGAGTGTATAAATTTAACACGAATGGCTGTTATGTCTCATTTATAAGGAACTTTACGTGGGTGATTTTACGTTGGTCTGGACCAAGACAAAGGATAGGATTCACGTGTGGTACCAACATGTTTAACCCGTTGAACAACGACCAGTACATTGCACGCAAGATCACTTAGACGTAAATTATTCCGAGGCGTTTCGGGAGTGTAGATTCTGCTAATTTTCTGTAGTTGAAATGATTACATTGCGTGTACAAAATTTCTCCTGATAAATTCAATAGCTTTCAATTTCAAGAGATGGAAACTTTGAAATGTTAAACGATACTACAAATCTTCAGGTTTAATCTTATTATTTTTTATTGGGGTTTGTTAATAAATAAATAATAAAGTTTATTATTAAAAAGTAAAAGAGTAATTTTTATATAAATAAGTTTATACAGATGACGAAATTAAATAAACTCAGAAGTCTAAATTCCACCGAATTTTTCAAGGACAAACTTGAATGCAGGCACCTAATTTCTCACGCCACCGCTAGATTAAATCTGTTAAGATTCTGAGCCATAAATACTAACACCTGTTCGGTAGCGAAAAAAATATTTCCGCGAGGGGCGAATTTATGCGAACTGGTATCTATAAATTCCTCGGTCAATGCATGCTTTCATTGTGATTTAAGAGAGTCGTTAGATCTTATATAAAAGTAGATCATAATCTTGGATAGAAGACTTCTCTAGCCCGGCGGCACTTTTGTACTAATTATTGTAACAAAAAGAAGAGTTAAAAGAATTTTACTACTTTCTAGACATCATTTAAGTTCACGCCCACTATTAGTTTAAATCCAATGACATATTGAGAACGATTCTTAGGCCTATTTACCATGGATGAATCAAGGATTCCATCTTAGTGAGATCAGAATCAATAGTTTATTGTAGGCCTTTCAAGATTAATAGATTTATGGTGTTACGCGCTGATGACAATCTTAAATTACCATACTCGTTGATAATCGATTGATTCTAATAGAAAATTGAAAGCAGAATAAATAGTGAATGGAGGAAAAGGTTTTTGTCGTAGTATTAAGAATCGTTATAGGATTTGGTCCATTGTTTTGGATTTTTTGGATTTGATCACTATAGATAACTCTTTTTAAGTATAAAAAAATAATGAAGGAATATCAATATATAAAAAAATCAGAAGCAGTTAACAAACTTCAGTCAATTGGTACTTTTTCATACGTGCGTACCTGATCCTGAAGGGCGTTATTCTGGCATGTTAGCGGTTAGGGTAATAACAGACTCGAAGAGCATTATGCTAACTACTTTTTCTGTTTTTTCCCTTTTTTCCATCTTCGTCATAACGATTAACGCCACTTCATCCATCCCATTTTTTTTTCAATAACGAAACATGCATAGTCGAAATCAGTATCCATCATTTCAATCTTCTCGCACCTTGCTTTTTTTTTCGCGTCTTATTTAATTATTTGAAACATTCCATATATTTTATTGCCAAATAGGAGAATGCACTTTGTACACTTTGTACGTCAGTAGCGACGAATTGCAGGAGCTTTAAAGCTTCCGCAAAGTCGCTGCTCAAACTGTGTCACGCCTGGTTTTATTTATAGCCAGATGAGTTACAGACAGTTGAATCAGACATACGAATGTGTGTTGACGAACCTACGCCATCAACTGGCGAATATTTCTTTAGAATGGGCGCAAGTGCCGGAAATGAACTGCTACCGTGTGCAATCTGATCAATAGGAAAAATTTCACACCAAAAAAAAGAAGGTTCTTTGTTGCTAACCATATATTTTATTTTTTTAAATATATTGGTGACTTACTTTTTTAATATGATTAGTAATTCAACTTTGATTGTATAAGTTAAAAATAAACGATTATTTGTTATGCTGTTAATTTATGAAACCATGCAAAATATAGTTTTGCAGAGATTGTATGGGAGTAAATCGTTAAGCACATATTTGCACGGCTTAAGATGAGTTTTACAATCTCAGTCAAGTGTTTCACTTGAGCATGCAATAACAAGGGTGAATAAACGTGTGAATTTCAATTTGAATAATGAGATGCGTCAAGTGTTAATATTCAAGCATTAAAGATAATCTGCGTGCAAGAATCGACCACTTGGCATAATATGGTGCAAGTGCGGACCAATATCTGATGCCCACTCGTCCACATCCATCGCACCGCGTTCAATGTTCATGCGTATATTACACATTTGCGGGACTGTACTTACAGAAAGCTGTGAGAGTAGGTACCTACCGGCCAGTGCGTGATGATTACGCCAAGAAATTGAAATCAGATAACAGTGCTTCCATGCGCACCGCAATTGCGGGAATTTGCATTGGAATTACCTGAAGGGGCACCTTTACCTTTGGCAACAGGTCGCATGCAAAAGATGAATCCGAGCACGCTTACTTTCTTCTCAGAAGGGGAACTTATTACAAAATTTTACTAATCAAATATTCTTCTTGAATACTGACCGAAAATTCTTTGGAAAATTGACAAAGTTTCGGTATACTTTCGAATCCGTTTTCGAAGGCTAAATAAACAATTGAAAAGTTTTAATGTCGGACGAAAAGTTTTAATGTCAGACGAAAAGTTTTAATGTCAGACGAAAAGTTTTAATGACAGACCTAGAATATTCATTGTTTGAAATTTGAAATTTGTCCAAGTTTGGTAGGATTTTAATTCGTGGAGAAATTATTATTCAAAGACATAAGTTTCGGAGTTTTTAAAACACGAAAAATATGTGAAAAGTTTAGGATTCAGATACGCTCCCGTGTACTCGCCCACCTTGAGAATTTTCGTTATCCTTTCGCTGCCACAAATCACGTGCTACATCTCTTAACTTTCCTTTATCGCATTCGAGAATGTGACCTTATCTTGCTCACCCTTGCGGCACGATCCTAATCTCGATCTCACGATAGGCGCCAGTTATCGAATCACATTGCAAATGACTTCATGCTCAAGCAAGTGGTCAATAATGCAACAAAAGTTGCAGCATCAATTTCACGTTATTTTTTCAGTTACGTTGTTACGTTATTGTATCAGAATTCAATTTTCTCTATGAATTATAGTACTTATCCAATTTTGTATACGTTTTTAGATTTCGACGGTAGAAAAATTGCTGATATTTGAAATTTTTGTACTTAATTACCTTGGATAATCTTAGTAATCTTGGTTTATTAGTTTTTAAAATACTCTTTTTTTCTGCTGAATAGTACCATAAAAATAACATTGAAATAAATAAAACAAAATTCTCCTTGATATTTTTACAGAATTGTATGAAAATTTAATAAATTTCTGTTTTTTAAGTCTTATTTACGAGTGATGTTACAAGAGATACAGTTAACTAGAACTTAAGACATTTGGGGTATCGAGATTCGTTGAAACGATTCAAGTGACATTAAATGCCGTAAACTTCGTCGAAACTACAGGGTTGATTTTATCGGAGTCGTTGACGCGAAGTAAATTCCAGGTTGCGGCAACCCTTCGAGAAAGAAAACGTGAATGACCGAGGCGCCTCCCAGGATCAATCGACGTTTCAACGATGCTTCCCAGACCACCCAAAAGACATTTAACTTTAATGCGGTATCAATTTCAAGGGATTATTTTAAAGAGTCCCTAAATGTTTCTTGATTCTTTGGAAAAAAGTGAAATATATTTCGAAATAATAGAGGTTAATTGTACAGAGATTTTCAAACTGATAACAAATTCTATGAAGCATTTATAATTGTAATTTAGTAATTATCATATTGCTTTTTTTAGTTACATTGGGAGAAACAAAAAATTTGCTTCAAACAAATCTGCTAACCTTTTAGCTACCAGCGTTGCAAATTTGCAACGTTCACTTTTTTCGATTTTCTTGAATTTCCATGTAGTAAACTTAAAATTCTGCAAAATAATACGTGGATTGGATCAAAGTGAAGTATTCCGCATCTCGTAAGGTGGTTATAAGTAATCATATACTCAATAGAAGCCGAGAAAACTAAAAAAATTTAAAAACACTTTTATTGCAGAAAACAGTCAAAAATTGATCATATATTATTCCTGAATTTTTTCAGAAGTTTTAGACAACGGGAAAAGGGTCTGGTAGCTAAAGGGTTAAATTAAAATAAAAAATTTGTTTAAATAAAACAAATTGCATACAAATCTTTATTGTTTGAATTAAATAAATCGTTTTCTCAGTGTATAAACTTTTAAGCCAGGCGGAAAAATTATACAAAGTGGAAAAAATTATGTATAATTTTTGTCACTACACATAATTTTTGCGGCCTGGGTAGGTTTTTAAATAGTTTACTGTTATTGCTGTAGCATGATTAACGTACTTTTTCTCTGGATTGAAGTTAACAATTTGCAAAAATGCAACCGGGAGGAGTAAATTGGCAACCGGATCGGATAATAGAGGTTTTTATGTAAATTGCATATGCAATTAACTAGTAGATGCAATCTGCGTAAAATCGCGCTTCGTTTACGACCTAGCAATATCAAAATTCACTCCCGGAGAAAATTATCGCGCGATTATACACCGCGAAATCAATATTTGTTGTAGTAAATGGGGTATAAAATTTGCAGCATATTGTTGGAAATATTGGCCTCGTTTCTCCATCAATCATCTGCATTTTTCCTCTCTCTTCTTGTTTAAAAATAGTTTGATTTTCCTTGAGTTTACAACTCATTTTTAACCCATTGCTTTACACACTTTAAAAAAAGTTTTTATCTATGAATAATAACTATTGACCCTTGTTTTCTCAGAAAAATGTCTTTCACAGATTGAAATCTTGATTCACAGATTGAAATCTTGAGAATATATAAAGCAATTTTCTTATCCCTTTTCTTTTATTGCTGACTAACTATTGTTAGTTTCTTACAGTTACGTTATTTCCTTTTTCTCTCACTAATTTCCATCTTTATTTTAAATTTTGATGTTCATTCGTTTTGACGTGTTTCGCATTTTTACTTTCTTAGAGACAAAGTTTCGCTTCTAAATTTACGACCTCTGTCAAAAAACAAAAATTGCAATAAGTGCGTTTTCTCAGCACATTTTAAATGCAAATGATTGCCGTTAAATTTATACTGGACACTAATATATGAATAGATCAACTGTCTCGGCAACTCCCTTTGTTTCAGTTTAAAAATAAGTAATGAGAATCAGGAAATAGAAATTAAACCTTGCACATTTCATTAAAATTAACATCAAGTTCCTTGAAAGGAAATAAAATATGTACATTTAGTATTGTTTGTTAAGTCCCCTAAAAACAATTTCAGAAACCTAATAGTGAAGTTTTACGTTTTGTCTATTTACTCAAACATTTTTGAAAAAAATGTTATTTAGTAATTCCATGGCACTATTTTAAATATTTAAGGCGGGAGAGTCGTATACTCACCTTAAGTGCGGAACCGGGAGTTATGCTAATTAGCAGAGGTAATGGTTGCGATTCGTCTAAATTAATTATCATCCTATCCTAAAGCACTGTGAAATTAGCGAGTTTACAAAGGTGTGGGGCGGGTACGGGATACATCTCGCCTTGCTGCAATGCATCAATGCAAAACAATGTCGGTATAATTGAATATTTGAGAGATTATGATTTAAGAATCGCCTAAGGAGGGCTGCTGCGACGCCTTTCTTTATGCACTCGCAGTACACACATCGTAAATGTGTATGTACTTTGTAACGTAATAAATAATCATTTCGGGATATGATGAAGAGTTAGGGACTCGTTATCGCTAAGAATACATTACGTCGACTTCAAAACCGCCTCTAACAAGATTTGATTGCAATATCGAACTTCCCTGCACAATTTAGAATCAATTTTTCATTCTGTTACTTGCTATTGCCCATTAATTTTACCTTGCGATTTAAATATTAAATATCTCGCACCATCAATTTTACTTTCTGATTTAAGTTTTAAACTATTCGCTTGTTTCGTGTTTCGCTAACTTTATATATGAATGGACAAGTGCAATATGAATGGTAAATTACACTATTACGAGAGGTGTTCAATAATATTGCCATTTCATTACGTACTGAAGTCTTGATTGACGAGTGAGCGCCAATGACTAATGGACTGAACACTATATTCACAAAGGTGCAATATACAATATGAAAACAAACTTCACACTGCAGAACAAGCAACTATTTTTATTTTCAAATTGACGGCGATTGATCACACCGCTGATTTGCTATCAATCTTTATCTAATTCGAAGATGCGCGATTCTTATTGATTTTTATTTAAAACTTCTCTTTGCATTTCGTTTTATAGGCTCAAGCGTGTGCCTCCACTCTCTGTCTCTTTCTCCCTTTATGTCTTTCTATCTTGCCCTCCGTCGAATTTATATGAATTATGTATCTGTATCTTGTAAGGAATAATGAGCCAATAATTTTTTAAATAACTCGAGAAACCGAAGCACGTTTCAAAGAAGACATACTGGTTTTTAAGTTTTTCTTTCGTACTTCTTAAAAAGTTTTTGAATCAGTTTTTACTTGTATTTAATTATTATTGTTTCTCGTGTGTATAAAGAGGGTAAATATTTATTGTAATTTTCATTAGACTAGAGAGAATTTTCATGAGATTTCATTTATTTCTCGTGTCTTTGGTTACTTTGTGTTCTTGGTAGGTTCTCAGGTCGCATTACCGCACACTCCATCTTCTATTTTTTTATCCCCCTCAGTACTAGAGAGGTCGACTGTCAGACGCTAATAAATGTACTTTTTTGCTGCTTTTTCTTTTTCTTCTTTTTCTTCTTCGCTGGTCTTTGAATCTTTCTCTGTTGCTGACGATTCCAATTGCTGTTTCTATATCCCACTACCTACGCATATGATAACAAGCTGTCGACGCGGATCGTTACGCTGACAAAGGTGGTTTTTGCAACTTAAGAAAGCGAAAGAGAAAAATGAGGAATAACGGAGACGCATCGTTCTATAAACATGCGTGCACATCGTCAGTCTGTCTTACAAGTCTTACTTCTAATACAGATGACTTGTTGAAGCGATGCATCTTTACCCTCTTTGGAATTATGATGCTGAATGAACTACGAGTTGAGGGGTCTTAAATCAAGTGTGAAAAAAGAAAACGATATGAAGTATTGAAATGCCGATTAACGAGAATAAAGTTTTTAAAAAATAATTATCAAAACATTTGCTCATGATAACAATCGTTATTGTGATGAACAATTTCTCTAAACAAATATATTATTTTCAGGGTGGCCGCAAGTCAAGGAATGCCTGGAAATCATGGAAATGTCAAGGAATTTTATTGGTTAGGGATAGAAAAAAAGTTGTAAAAGTTAGCGATTTTTTATAAGACTAACTTTTATATAACTACACTGGAGTCCCGGTTTACCAGGAGTTTCGGGGATGGCCTGAATGGCCTTCGTGAAAACCGGGGGTGTCTCAAACGTAAACAAGTCAGAGCCGTATGAACTATTTCTGTTTGATTTTTGTCACGAGTGAAAAATATTTTTTAAATATAAGTTTACTTTAACGTTTACTTTAATTTTAAGCTTTATTTAGTTATTATTTATTAATTATTATATATAATACATAACTAAAACACTGAAAACGAACTGAAGCGAACTGACGGAATTATCCGCTCAGGATATTGCCCGCTTTGTGGCTACGGTACTTGCGCAACTCCGCTGAGCTCTGAGCTCAGCTTTCTCGTCCCCTTGAACTCCTCACCATCGGCGAGAATTCCTGGAACTGTATACCGGAGGTAAATAAACCGGAGCTCCAGTGTATAGAGAAAATATTTTTGGTCGATGGTAATGTTGAAATTATGGAATGAAAAGCTGAAAGTTTTGCGAAATATATGCGGCAAAATATTGAATTCGCTGATTTCAAAGGTTTTAAAAAATTGTACGGGACATCTAGGGATTCAAAGAAATTTCAATGGATTTTAAAGGATTTTAAAGAATTAAAAAAAATTCAGAAATTCAAAAGGATTAAAAAGATTTCAATGGGTTTGAATGCAGATAATTTACTAATTTCTTAGAATTTTTATGACTTTTAAAGGATTTTAAAAGATATTTTGGACTGATTTTAGACACGCTGATTTCAAAGGTTTTAAAAAACTGTACGGGACATCTAGGGATTCAAAGAAATTTCAATGGATTTTAAAGGATTTTGAAGAATTAAAAAAAAATTCAGAAAATTCAAAAGGATTAAAAAGATTTCAATGGGTTTGAATGCAGATAATTTACTAATTTCTTGGAATTTTTATGACTTTTAAAGGATTTTAAAAGATATTTTGGACTGATTTTAGACACGCTGATTTCAAAGGTTTTAAAAAATTGTACGGAACATCTAGGGATTTAAAGAAATTTAAATGGGTTTTAAAGGATTTTAAAGAATTGAAAAAAATTCAGAAAACTCAAAACGATTAAAAAGATTTCAATGGATTTGAGTGACGATAATTTACTAATTTCTTGTAATTTTGAGGACTTTTAAAGGATTTCAAAAGATATTTTTGACTTTTCAGGAATTTCCCTGGATTTTAGATACTTTTTAAAGGAATTTGAAGGGATTTCAACATTTTTAAAGGAATTTCGCGAAATTCTATGAGATTTTAAGGAATTTCAAGGCATTTTGAGAAATTAAATAAATTTTGAAGGAATTTGCAGTGATTTCAGAAGATTTCTTGGAATTTTCAGGAATTTAAATAGATTTTAAAAGATTTTTCGAAACTTGAAGGGATTTCACAGAATTTCCATAAATTTTTCAGGAACTGTAACGAATTTAACGAGATTTCATGTGGCTTTAAGGAATTTCAAGACATTATATTGGAATTTGAGGAATTTTAAAGGATTTCAAAAGATTTTAAGGGATTTCATCGAAAAGTCATCACTCTTGAAATCAAGTGAAATCTTAAAATATCTTGAAATCTTTTGAAATCGATTTAAATTTCTTGAAATCCTTTAAAAAACTCTTGCTATCTTTTATAATCCCTTAAAATATATAGAAATATTTTAAAATCTCTAGAAATCTTTTGAAATCACCTAAAAATGTACTGCCTGTACAGTCAACCTCAAAATTAATCAAATCTTTATGTTGATTTATAAAATCAAGGAGAATAAATCTAAAATTATTTTATCAAATTTTGAAAAATAAACTTACGAATACTTTAGAAAAAAATAGTTTGGGTCATAATTGTTTACTTAAAAATATTTATTTGGATATTTGTGTTTTTTCCTTTGTCTTAGACTTAGACAAAAGTCGTAATTTTCATTTAATTTCAATTCTCAACAGTTTATTTTGTTTCTTAAAAGATCCTCTACGATTCTATTTGATAAGTTTCTATTAAAATTATTTTATTTAGAAATTATATGGTTTTTTATCTTGCAAATTAAACAATATTCCGAATAACAAACTTTAATAAGGGCGTACCAAAGACAATTTTAAAGAATCCTTTAAAGAATGAAATGTGCTATTCATAATTGAAATTGAATGAAAATTGCGACTTTTGCCTAAAGCGAAGGAAAAAACACAAATATCCAAATAACTATTTTTGAATAAACAATCATGATCTAATAATTTTTTTGACAATATGCTTCAGTTTCTATTCTAAATTTCGTTGCAATAACAATAGGATCCCTTTTGTTGATTTTATAATTCAAGATAAGGTTTGGTTAATTTTGAGTTTGAATGTACGGATCGAACATCTTTAAAATCTTTTAAAATCCTTTGAAGTCGCTTAGAATCTTTGGAATCTTTTGAAATGTTTTAAAAAATTTGAAAATGTTTTGAAATCTTTTGCAGTTTCGTGGAATTTCAAGATATTTCGAGGAATTGTCAAAGACTCCAAGACGAGATTTTGTAGGAATTTCAAGAGTTTTTGATAGATTTTTAAAGAATTTCTAGGGATTCACGGACTTTGAAGGGATTTCATGAAATTAAAGATATTTAATTTACAGGATTTCCTGGGATTTAAAATTAATTGAAGAGGTTTTTATAGTATTTCTTACTTGGAAAGAAATAATTAAGGTATTAAAGATATTATTTCATGATTTTGGAATTAAAATTCAGATTCCTGAGGATTAAATATTAATAGTCAGGAAAAATAAAAAATTAGTCATGCGAGAGTCAGAGAATGTTAAAAATCAAGTTTTGCAGCCACCCTGTATTTTGTCATTATAGTCACTGTTAGAAAAATTTATAGCAATTTTACTATAAATGTATTGTAAGTAGTTTGCCTAAACTTAAAGGAATTTTACTATACATGTTTTAGTAATTTTGCTATACAGTTTAGCACCTTATATTCTCAGAGAATGATAGTTTCTTGTGTATTTTGTTAATCTTGAAAATATATTTGAAATTAAAAGATATGTTTGTAACACGTTTGCTCGTACATAAACCAACAATGAAGTATGACATATAAGTGAACCTTTTCCTGGAACCGCAGGTTAAGTGTGAAAATTTCTCATATGAAAAGTGGCTTTTAGGTTAAGTTTGTTATTTCTATATTTTTTCAGTGATTCTTGAACTAATGCTGGTTTCTACCAGACTAACTTAATTAGGAAATAATACTTTATGTTATTTGAATGCAAATAACTTCGATAATAAATTATAAAAAGCATAAATTATAATTAAAGAAAACTTTATCGTAAAATTCTATGCATGTATTGTAATTTTACTATACATTTATTGCGATATAAGATTCCTATACCATTATTGTAAATTTACTGCACTTTTGCATAGTAAAAGTGTAGTAAAATTACTAACATTTCTAAAAGTATAGAAATGAACCCGAGAGATTTCTGCACCTAATAAACTTTCATTGAAAACTCTTTTAATAAAAAAAGGAAGTTTAAGTACTCTTTGGCAAATCACTTTCTTTGACAAGCTGACTTCAAAATACGAGAACCGTGGGTTGAAACTGAAGCTCGTTATCGCCTTCATTGTATGAAGCCTTTTCGGCAGAGCGCCCAGCCCTGGGCGTCGAAAACTGGTACTTTGGCCAGTCGAGTGCCAAAGAAACTGAAAAAAATGGCTTAAAGATCTGAGGAAGGGGAAGAGATTCGTGAATACAGGTCGGTACGTCTCTCGGTCGTCTGGTAGACGTTATCTGACTCACTGTTCAGATAAAGGTTCTCTGAGGTATAAGTTCCTTGGTCGATCGCGAGTAGATTATTATTGCGAGCTGTGAACGATTTACTCGAGCCGAGTGGTTACTGGAGGGTTAATACTGCTGTTGTTGATGCGAAAAGAACTTGCTACAGTGGCGAAGCTGGAGTGGGCGTTGATAAGAGGATAAATCGGTGAAAGGTGCTCGTTATCTTTCGAGCGAAGAGGGATAAGCCCGCGCCACGCTGTCGGTTCACATTCGAACCAAGTCCGTTCACCTGCTTTGGGTGTCAATCGTTTTCTATTAAAGATTATCTGCATTGTTCACGAGAGCTTTGATCTCCCTTTCTCTTACCGAAACGAATTTCACTTTTCCTAATTGAAAAAATTTTCTTTCATTAAACAAGACAGTAACACCTTTGGTTAAAATGATGTCACACTAGAAAAAAGAAATCTTGAGTCATTCTAAAAATCTGAAATAGTTGTCTGTAGAAAACAAACTTTGAATCAAATCCCAAATATTTAATTGTAAAAAGTAAATGTCAATTTTAATTAAACTTTGCTATTGGAAACAGCTGAAAATGTATGAAAGAAATATCACAAAAGGAATAATATCTTCAAATCAAAAGCTGATTCCTTTGTTTTTGATTCAATTGTGCGTTTTGAATTCAAAATAGTTAACACCCTCGATGAATAATCTGAAGAAAGTGAACAAGTTCGCTTAACTTTCCTGATTTTATCGAAAACAATCTTTTCTTCATGTTCTTTAAAATCTTATCCAAGCCTACGTTCAAAGTATGTAAAGGATTATCTTCAGAAACGGGATCAGGAGTTTTAAACCGATCTTAAGTAACTTACAGATGCAGGGAAAATGCAATATTGTAAATGGAGAACGTAATGAAATTGAAATATTGATTTAATTTCTGAATCTAAATTCTAAGCAAAGGCTCTTGATCATCATGGTAGTCTCGACATTCTAGATTTTTCGATAGCAAAGACTTGCACGCCTTCACAATCTCTGTTGGGTTCTTGAAGCATCTCTATTAGACTTCACGTTTTGGATCGCCCATGGCGCCAGTGGCCAGTGCCTGCATTATAATTACAATATGTTTTATCGTCGAATTCGGCCCCCACTGTGAAAACACAACGAAATTGCACGATTGCTCCTATTCTTTTTTTTCTCATCACATTCAGATTCTTTTATATGGTGCAGACTCTAGGCGAGAGGCAGATTAAACGAAATAATAACATCTTAAATATTAAAGGTTACTAAATCGTTAAAAAAATTAGTATTAAATTGGTAGTATTTTTTCTTTCGAAATTAAATGGCGAGAGAAAAGAAATTGATTTTATTTACATATGATGATCCCATTACTAAAAGTATGCATGAATAATCCGTTGATTAACTTGGCGGATCGCAACTCGACGCGATAAAATGTCCCGAGGAGAATAGCGTTAATCATTGGTAGACGCGTGGTAGGTGTTCGTTGCCTGCCATAATGGGTAATATAATTTATTGTACCCGTTATTTTCGGAACTATATGCATATTGCATAGTAGGTCGGTGCGTCGAGTGACGTTTGAAGCAGACGGACGGCTGCAACCTTCGTCATTTATATACTCTTTGGAACTGTCCATCTCTTTTCGTATGATCCAACCTCGGATCCAACTTTGGTCTAAAGACTGACTCACATTCACCCCGACTTTTCGGCGCCACATTCACTTTACATATTCCATTTCCATTATTCTTTAAATTATCATTCACATTCAAATTATTCCATTAAAAAGTATGTCGAAAACGTGAAAAATTACTGCAACATTTTGGCAGTATTAAATTAGGAAAAGAATTTTCTTTATTCAGGAATAGATGTTAAGATTGTAATTAATTGATCTTGGATTGCATTAGCAAAGAGGAAAGTTATTCCAGAGTTTACAGTCGGTTTCTTATTTTCCTTATTTTTTCTTCGTTCCACAGAAAACCATTTATGTGAATTTTGTTGAGGCGCATGAATTACCCCAAAATTCACTTGTCAAATTTTCATTTGACCGAAATACATGATGCCGAATAATCATTTGCCATAATTTTTATTTATTCGAATTACCATTTGCCATAATTTCTATTTATTCGAATGTCCATTTTTCATCATTTTGATTTATCCGAATCGTCATATGCATAATTTCTATTTATCCGAATTATCATCTGTCATAATTTTTATTTGTCCTAATTTTCATTTACTCGTTTAGCCATTTGTCCTAATTTTAATTTATCCTAATTTTCGTTTGTCCTAATTCTCATTTGCCTAAATAGTCCTTTGTTATAATTCTAAATTATCCGAGTTGCCATTTATTATCATTTTTATGTACCTGAATAACCATTTGTCATCATTTTTATTTGTCCTAATTTTCGTTTCTCCTAATTTTCATTTACTCGATTAGCCATTTGTCCTAATTTTAATTTATCCTAATTTTCGTTTGTCCTAATTTTCATTTGCCCAAATAGTCTTTTGTTATAATTTTAAATTATCCGAGTCGCCATTTATTATCATTTTTATGTACCTGAATAACCATTTGTCATCATTTTTATTGTCCTAATTTTCGTTTCTCCTAAGTTTCATTTACTCGATTAGCCATTTGTCCTAATTTTAATTTGTCCTAATTTTCGTTTATCCTAATTTTCATTTGCCCAAATAGCATTTTGTCATAATTTTAAATTATCCGAATCGCCATTTATCATAATTTTTATGTACCCGAATAACCATTTTTCATAATTTTTATTTGTCCTAATTTTCGTTTATCATAATTTCCATTTATCCGAATTGACATTTGTCGTATTTTTTATTTGTCCTAATTCTCATTTGTTCTAATTTGCATTTGTCCGAATAGCCATTTTTCATAATTTTTATTTATCCGATTCGATATTTGCCATAATTTCTATTTATCCATATCGTCATTTGTCCTAATTTTCATTTGCCATAATTTTCATTTATCCGGATTGTCACTTGTCATAATTTTTATTTGTCCTAATTTTCGTTTGTCTTAATTTTCATTTGTCCTAAAAGCCATTTTTCATAATTTTTATTTTTCCTAATTTTCGTTTGTCCTAACTTTCATTTGTTCTAATTTTCGTTTGTCGTAATATTCACTTGTTCGAACAGTCACTTGTCATAATTTTTATTTATCCGAGTCATTTGTTAAAATATTTATATATTCGAATTATTATTTGTCATAATTTCTATTTATCCCAATCGTCATTTGTCATAATCTTCATTTGTCCGATTTACCATGTGCCATAATTTCTTTGTAACCGAATTCTCATTTGTCCTCAACTTCATATGCCCGAAGGAACATCCGCCTAACAATAATGGCGCGAAATTCATATTTATCCATTCAGAATTTTAAATTTGAATTTCGCGCCATTATTGTTAGGGCGGATGTTCCTTCGGGCAAATGAAATTTGGGACAAATGAGAATTCGGTTACAAAGAAATTGTGGCGCATGGTAAATCGGACAAGTGAAGATTACGACAAATGACGATGCGGATTACCAGAAATTATGACAAATAACAATTCGGATACATAAATATTATGATAATAAACGATTCGTATAAATCAAAATTCTGGTAAATGACTTTTCAAAAAATGAATATTAGGTCAAACGAAAATCAGGATAAACGAAAATTAGGAAAGATAAAAATTATGACAAATGGCTATTAGGACAAATGAAAAATGACAAATGACAATTCGGATAAATGAAAATTACGACAAATGAAAATTAGGACAAATGACGATTCGGATAAATAGAAATTTTGGCAAATAGCGAGTCGGATAAATAAAAATTATGAAAATGACTATTCTGACAAATGCGAATTAGGACAAATGAGAATTAGAACAAATAAAAATTAAGACAAATGATAATTAAGATAAATGAAAATTATAACAAACGAAAATTAGGACAAATAAAAATTTGTTCGGATTCGGATAATTTAAAATTAGGATAAATGGCTATTCGGTCAAATAAAAATAAAGACAATCGAAAATTAGGACAAATTAAAATTAGGAGAAACGAAAATTAGAACAAATAATAATTATGACAAATGATAATTCGGATAAATAGAAATTATGGCATACGACGATGCGGATAAATGCAAATTATGGCAAATGAACATTCGAATAAATAAAAATTATGGCAAATGGCAATTCGGATAAATAAAAAATATGGTAAATGATTATTCGGTAACATGAATTTCGGTCAAATGAAAATTATGACAAGTGAATTTTGGGGTATATTCATACGCCTCAATTTTGTTGCATCTCATTTTGAATAATTTAAAACAATTTCATTTTTTATTGTAAGTTTTTTTCCCTTCATTCAGATTAATAGCATTTTGTTGCTTATTACAGAAATTTTTTCATTCCAGGAGTTCGCTTAACTTTTTAGAATCTGTTAAAATTTCATAGAATCTATTGAAATGTTATAGAATGGGGCAAAGTGTTTTCAACAGTGTGCCACTTACTAGAATCTTCGAAAATTCACCAACAAATTTTTTAATTCTACAGAAAATTCCGGACTGTTCCAAAATCTTTTTGAATCTTTGAGAATTTTCTGGATTCTTGTATAACAATTTGGAATCTTTCAGACATTTTTAAAATTCTCCAGAGTCTTTCAGTTTTCTAAAATTCTCAAAAACATTCGTAGATTGTTTTTGAATCTTTTAGGCTACTTTTCAGAATTTTCCAGAGCACTCAAGATTCTGTTACCGATTGTCCAAAATCTTCACTAACATTCTAGAAATTTCTATAATTTTATTTTTCTAAAAAATTCTATTTTTTAAAAGGTTCGAATTTCTCAGTTTAGAAAAAAATAGCGACTGCAATCCCTGCTATTTGAACACTTTTATTATGCCAAAATACGATTATTGTGATCATATGATCATTAAAGTATCCTGAAACTTAATATTTCATCCCCGAAGCAGTCACATAAAAGTGAGGGAGAACAGTTTTTAGAAATTTCCGACATAAGGTAGATCCGGTGCTTCGAAGCCACATGAGTTCTTAGATATTTGTCTCTCGCTGAGATCCTGAAATCAGGGATCATCGTGGGCGATTAGGACTATAAAGTAGGTTAATTACTGTATAACATGTAGCATTCTAACACCAAGTAATTAAGATCCTGGGCGGTAGTAAAGATGACCAGTTTCTCTGGATTGCAACCTCTTAAACTCAGACTCAGGAGACTCATTTAAACGATTTTGATATCTTCTGGGAGCGCCGTTTACGGAAACGTTGTTTTAGATAATTAAACTCGTGACTCTCTCCACTTGATCTTTCAACCCCAGAACCCACTGTAATTTATAATATGTAATATTTCGCAAACAGAAGTAGACAGACTTATTTACTATCGTATCAGTCGTTATGGGAACCAAGTTTTATTTTAGAAATTACTTCTGAAACTGAGATTTCCCTCATTAAATTGCGCAAATTGTGCTTAGAGAAATTGAAGAACAATTTCGTAAAATTGAGAAAGAATTACTCTACTTTGACTTATTTTGGCAGTTTTGAGGATTTAAAAATATAGGTGCTTTAAATTAAAAAAGTGACAAAAGAATTGGCGAAAGTTGAATGGGTTTTTTGAGAAGGATCAAAGGGTGGAATTCGTAGGTCGTTGGTAGAAGGGAAGGATGCTTGAAACCGTAACGATACGGAGTTCTGCATCTGGTCGATGACAGGGCCATAATGTTTTGTAGGACACGCACTCGAATGCTTCCATCCATAAAAATGGACGACATGAAACGTATCGTACTGTTAAGCATAAAAGATAAAAGAAAACAAAAAAAGAACCCACAAGAGCTAGACTCACCCACCCACCAAGGTAAAGCACAGCCGCTACTTTATGGGGGTTGCCTTGAAACCACCGTCGTTCACACAACCAAGGATTTTTGCTTAGGATGAGTTTATGCCTGCACCCCATAAACGCTCCACGGGATTTCTCGTATCCACACATGACCTAAGACCCATGCTCAATATCGTGTGGCGAATATATGGGTTAGAATACTGCATCTTACATCTCCTTACTCCCATGATTATCCCATTTCCTCGTTCTTAATCAGCTTTAAGATATCTGAACACATACTCAATTCCAAGTGTATCATTAGCTCTAATTTTATCTCTTTATTGGATCCACTATGATATAAATAGCTTAAATAGTTTCAAAGAAAATTAAGGGGCATTTTATTTTTTAAAAGAAGTTTATTGAGTGGAATAATAAAATTCATAAAAACATGACTGCAAAAATTTTCGAAATTACGGCACTTAAAAGGTTGTTATTTTTCGATTAAATCGGCAAAAAAGTGAAATAAATTCGATCATTATTGATAACTTATTTTGTTCTTTAAAATATTACCTGTTCATCAACATTACCTACAATAATTTGGTTCTTATTAAACCACAGTTAAATTTGCATAAAACAAAACTGATAATTAACAAAACATAAAACAAACTGCTAATTAACTAATATTTTTCCTAACTATCTATCTAGCAAACTTATTTTTAATAAAATTCATCCAAATAGAATTGTAGATAATATTTTAAAGAACAAAATATGTTATCAATGATGAAGATTTATTTTAAAAAAGTGTTATCAAAGTTTAAAAAGTTTTAAAAAGTTTTGAAAGCTTTTCGATCCCTGAAATTCTAGGTTGTGGCTTTTTGAAGTTTTTTATTCCCATACGCTAGTTTCCGAACAGAAGGGTTAAGAGTTGGAATAAATTTTCAGATCAAACGATATCGATCGTTAGATAAGTCGCGTGTCAGAACGAGTAGAGATATCGAAGTTACAGCGATTTGAAAGTTTGCGTAGGCGTATACCTACTGCCGATGTCAAAATAACTTAGATTTATGTATCGCTGTAAATGTGACGCATTACGAAGTAGTTTTAAATTATTACACTTATGATCTAATATCAATTGAAGAAGACTTTGTGCTGTTCCACTTTAACGCCAAACGGGGAATTAGATTATTTTTGTGAGTTTCACAACAAACATTTTATTTTATCACTAAATTATTGATGAGTGACAGTGGTACACTGATAAAACATAATGAAAAACGTTTTTTTACAGCAGAGCTCATGTAATTTCATTCAACTGTTTTATAACAGTTGCACCGATTTAGTATTCAATACATCAAAATCGAACGATCTTTCGATTTTAATAAAAATTGCACAAACTGAAGTGTTCAGAAAATATTTCTGGATTTAAAGAACCAGTTGTAGTATCAATTTGATCCTCTTTTTTTCGTGCAGATTATTTTCAGCTCAACTTTGAAATTACTTTTGTATTCAGAAACTTTCTTTGCATATAATCTACGTATGTATTTTGTAAACCACATGTCAAGCCTTTTATACAAATACATCGTGATTGGCCAAAATGCGGTGTAATCCAAAAACGTAAGGTTCTTTGTGCCCCGAGGCCGTCACGCAAACGAAGCGCTTTTAATCAGCGCATAGGGATGAGAAGGGTTCGCTAACTGAATTATATTGCTCTTTAGCAGTTCGCTCCATCCCACTTTCTGTCACTCCTGGCCCTTCAATTTGCAACTGCAAACTACCGCTTTCTTTGGTGGGTTTACCTGAAGGTTTGCCGACAATTTCACTTTTAAATGTCCCGTTATCAAAACGAGTTAATGCCCCAACAACTTTCAACCTCTTCACAAAGAAGCAAACTTTGCTAATAAATATTTCTTCAGCTTTTCAAATATGTTAATAATAACAATAAAAAAAAATAATGAGCGACGACAGGATTTCGCGCTTAAAGAAGGATATGCGTGACTGGATAAAACCGACCACCGGTGTTGATTTCATTGAGTCGATCCATTAGTACTTAGGCGCCTTGCTTAAATATAATTCATGACACGGTATAATTATTAACTAGGTGTCGATCATTTACCAGGACATCTGATGAGAAGGCGACTGATAAGAAAGTACATCGGTTGATTTGAATCGCAATCGCGCGTAGCATAACATATATATATGCATACTGCATAGAAGCCTCGAGCCTTGCAGGAAGATGGTTTCGATCATCTCTTTAACTTTTTTGCACCAGGGTCCGTGTAAACAAGTAGCATACCATTCAAATTATACAGACGTGGAAAATTATCAGCACTTCTCTAAAAATTTATTCAATAAAGGAACAAAAAGATAAACAAATAAAATAATAAAAAAAATTTTAAAAAGAAGATGAAACACTACGAAATTTGTACAATTCATGCTATTCATTTGTACCTTTATGTTTTTTCCAAGCAAAATTAACTTTCCTAGATTTGATAAATCCATCTTCTTTTTTTTTAAATAGCAATTAATGTTGTACACAGTTTGTGGCAATAATCTCTTTCCTGCTAGTTCGAATGAGTTCCGATGCTTTATTTATTCCTGTATTTTAATTCATTTTCTCTCATTATTGCTGTCTTGATTTAAAAAAATACAGACAGGTTTTCTGAGAAATTTAAATTACGTTCAAATTAAATGACTTGCTTCTAAAAAGTTTTTAGTTCGAGCTAATGAAAAACAAATTCGTACGTATCTTACACTTGTCACGAAAGTCTATACTTATGGTTTCGGAAGCCAGATTGTACAAACAGTCCCGCTAAGTAGACATCATTTGTCAGTCTCGTCTAATCAAAAAAACATAGTCGCAAATGGACTTTATTCCTCGAAACCCGCATTTGAGCGATGAACCAAATTTTTCAATGTCTAGGCTACCACGATGAAGGATTTACATAGGCGTGAACGAGTAATTCTTTCGAAGATGCTTAGGCGTTTGATGGGACCGTCGTGTTGAAATCATCGAAGTACGAGATAAATTGGGCATTTTTTAAAAGTGGGTTAACGGTACAAAAGCTGTTGCCACTGCAGAAGCGAAAAAGTCGGAGAGAATCCGAGAAGGAGAATAAATTAAATTGATATAAGAATATTGATATCAATATTGATTTCATGTTCATGCAATATCTTTAATCTAATACCTTCGTGTTATTTTTACGATGTTACTTTTATCCTAAATTTCTGATATTTATATGATAAATTATACAACTATATGCGAGAAGAATAACCATAATTTTTAGTTATTTACTAATATGATTATGAGTTTAGTTTATTTTTTAAGCTCATCGCATGTATAATCTTTTTTTGCACATGATAGCTCCGAGTTCTAATATCACGTATGATAGCCTGAAGAAAGATGACGTGTTAAGTAAAAAAATTCATGTTTTCTTTTTAAAAAAGTTCTGGTTGATCTCATCTCAATCGGTTATTTCTGAGCAGTGTGTTGCGCGGTAACTTAATAACATGGCCGCGAGTGGTGCCTCCAAATAATCTACTATAGGAAGCACGCCTTTGAAGATTATATCTTTGTTTGACTTAATAAGAACCCTTCGATGACTCTATCTTGCTGTACTTTGACATATTTTCGGCAAGGTGCATCCTTCCTTTTTATAATCATCATTTTTTAAAAGAATTATTTTCATGAATAAAATTTAAATAAACAACAAATGGTTTCCAATGGGGAAATCGCCATTTACATAGGTTTATTAAAAAGAATCAGAGTTTATTGATACATAGTTAATTGATGTTCTACTTGGCGTCGTTGAAGATTACCGAAAAGCTATTAGTTATTTTAAAAAGGACCTTAAAGAAAAATAATTCCAAGAATGTGTATCACATTTCACCACAGTTAAAACTAACTTCTCGAATTTAGGGCTGTGACTGAAGACAAATTTGAGAAAAAAACTGGTATTCATGACAAATTGCTTCCGGAGACTCTGTGACCTCCGTTTCAAACTCTAATGGACCGTGACCCGTTTGTGGGTAAACAGTAACAGATTCGAGAAAGCTAATCCCCGAGATTTATGTCTTCCACATAAATTCTTTTGACCCTTATCATCGAATTTCACTTGTAGAATATTGTAAAAAGTCTCAAAAGAAAATTTGTTATTTTTCATTACTTATAGGAATTTTAAAGACATTATTATAATGGGAAAAAGTTTAAAAGAAAACAAATTTTTTGTCCGTGACACTTTGGAATGGATTTTGGACCATCTTCATCCATCTTTAAAATGGATTTTGGATAATTTTTTTCTCGATATTTTTTATGTTATTTAATTATGGAATGAATAATTGGAAATTTTCGAGACAAGAAAGAATGAGAACTTTGTAAGTTTCTTTGAGAAGTGTCATCGAACTGATTTGTAATGAAAGAAAAAAAGACGATCATTAATACAAACTTGATATCGGTGATGATCTTTGGTAATTGAAGTCGTCCTTAATATTCGCGTTAATTGCCTCAACTTGTGTAAACGAGCATTCTCGAGTTTATGACTTTTCCTGGAGTCACGTGCCCTCACGCGAGTGTCGTGAGAGTTGTTAACTTATTAGCCAAAACGCAGTCTTAGATGGCGTTAAATTACTTCATCACGGAATATTAATTTAAAATTTTACGGCCCTTGTACTTGCTTTCTAAATTTAACACAAACCCAGTTAATAGTTTAAATTAAAATTGCCTATTAAAGATCCGGACGGAATTTTTTATAATTCCTGTCTAAAAATGGGGATGCGCAGAAACATCAATACGATTTTTTCAAACTACAATCTCGAATCACAGAAAAATATTTCTAGAAGAATTTTTTTATGTTTCTTTTCTAGAATATATAAAACAACATTCTGAAGTTATTCTCCCTGGATCCGTAAAAATAAAAACTTAAGGGGCTACCCCTAAACCTCGAGCCAAAAAATACACTAGTTTCCTTTATTTATTTTCTAAGAAAGTATTTTATTTAATGCAAAAAATCTTTTTATTTACTAAAATACTACTCAAAAAGATTACAAAAAAATTGTTAGAACAAAATATTAATTTGTTAATAATTTTTAATCGCGGTTTTCCAAAATAGTGTTTTTTAAATTGATACCAACGATTCCGGACGATCTATTGGGCCCATTTGTCTCAAATTTTGCAAAGATGTTCATAAGATGCATAGCTATGGCATGAACCTCGATCATAATTTTTCATTCAAATTTAACAATATTTTAAAACAATTTATGTTGCAAAAACTTGTCAAAAAACAAGAAAAAAATTTAAACTTTCATCATTTGTTTATTTTTTAATATTTTTCGATGATCCAGTTTCATGCCATACCTATGCATCTAATGAACATCTCTGCAAAATTTGAGACAAATCGGCCCAGTAGATCGGCCGGATCGTTGGTACAAGCTTAAAAAACACTGTTTCGGAAAAACGCGTTTAAAAATTATTAACAAATTAATATTTCGTTGTAACATTTTTAAAATTCTTTTTGAGTAGTATTTTAATAAATAAAAAGAAATTTTTCATTAAATAAAATACTTTCTTAGAAAATAAATAAAGAAAACTAGTGTATTTTTTGGCTCGAGGTTTAGGGGTAGCCCCTTGAGAGGAAAGTTAAAAAATAAATAAAAACAAATTGGGTACTCTGAACTCTGAATATATTGTAAGTCATATTACTTTTTCTATGAAATTTGATTGAATTTTTTATCTCCTTCGTCGTTCGGGAGCCGTAATACGAGTGAGTCACGTGACCGGAATTGGAGGTCAAAGTCATATAAGATACTTTCCTTGGAAAGCATTTTCTAAAAGGAACAGACATCTGAATGTCGATCAGAGTTGCCTGGAGTCTGAAATTCTTCGTCGTTAAAGAAATATCTTCTTTCTCATAAGCAAAGAAAATTCTCTACAACAAAAAGAGAAAAGCAATAAAGACTTGTGAGGGACAAACCCGACACTCGTTATTGACGAATATCATCAGATCTTTCCGATGTAGGATCAAAATCTTTCTCGAGTCAGGCCTGACCAATAAAATTCCTTATTTGTGGTGTAACTCGAGCGGGGTTCATAAAGCGGTACCGATGCTATCTGGACCGTCCCTTGATTGTTTCCTGAATCCCTTTCTACATACTTTATTAGTGGCAGTGCTTGTTCTTAGTTTAGTCAATGGTCGTGTTAACACTCAAACGATCTGTTGCGGTTTACTGTCGAGTGAATGCATCCAGAAAAAATTTCTCGTCTTTAGAAATCCTCGAAAACTCGTTTCTTGAGATCAAACTTTATCTCTTTTGATTATATTTTCTTTTACATGTTTTTATTTTTTTTCTGGCTGAGAATTTTTTATTGAAGTATGGTGCAGTTTTTTCCTTTGTTCTTTTTCTTAATATTTGATCTCGTATTTTATGTAATAGTTATATCCTTATTAAATAATGAACTTTTCTCATAGAGTGGCGTGATAATAAAAATGAAAAATTTGAATGGAGTTTTGGTTTTTAATATGAGTTAAAAATTATGGGTTCTTTTGTAGTATTATTTAAATATTGAATCCAAGAACAGGTTTTCGATGGAAAACTAAAACTTGAGTTTAGAATTCGCCTGACCCTCTTTGGCTTGCGCCATTATGTCGCCAAGTTTACGATGGTGTACGAACAAGGTAGTCGGAATGCACCAGGTTTCAGAAAATAAAGACATCACTCACCGATAATAGGAGTTCCTTATCCCATGCTTGTAATTTCCTATCTCCACGTGTTTTTCGACGATACATGAAAACAGTAAAGAACAACTGCCTCAATTGAAAATAAATGCTAAAGAATTCATTCCATTGAAATATAAAAATTCAGCTTTAATTCAGCTCATTGGATTCAGCTTTAAAAATTATAAATCGTGAAAAAATGTTTACTTCTTATTTAGAAACATCTTCTTTATAGAAATGTTTCCACATACGTACTTAAAATAAAAGGAAGATTATAATCGAGCAATCTATAAAGGGTAGTGAAGAACTCAATGCTTACGTGTTTAATTTACAATCCTTACAATGTCTGAATGTTTCGCCGTGATGCAAGAAATTACGACGAGCCTATTAAATCTAATTAAAACGGTACGTAGCACATTACTGGAAGAAGCGAAACAATTTTCCTCTTTTTCAGGAAATATCTTACCTAAAGGCGTCATTCTGCACGTATGAACACGTTACTCGTCAAGATTAGTGGAAAAGATGATGAAGAAGGGAATTAGATTACTTCGTAAATTAACTGAAATTATCCTTGGCAATGCCATTATAGTCGGCTTCTTTGGATAAGTGAGCACTCGCTAAAAATTGAGTGCGCAGCCGTCCAAGGAATGGGCTTCGCAAAATTTCTTGTCTGCCTTGAGAAATGCAATGCTCGTTATCGAATATAAGGTCTTCGCAACTGAGCAGTACTTCGAATTCCCATGTAAACAAACAAATCTTATTCTTAGAAATCTACTATTAAAGTTCATTCAAAGTGAAGGAAAAACTATCAACATTGGAAAATAATCTTTAAAGAGCTGGAAAGTCAAGGTTAATTTGCAGTTCATGTTTGAGTCCTCTTCTGCATTGATTATATAATTAGTCTTTGCATGGGGTGACTCTTTGAGAAGTGTGAATTCCTATAGTCAAAGAAATATTTTATACAGAGACATTACCCCCAGACTTTTGTATACTGTTCAGAAGATTCATTTTTCGATTACGAATGGTTCTTAGTCGTCTAAACAAATTTCATGTATTATCAGTATTATCTGCCAAATGGTTGAAGTTTTTTTTTTCTGACGGTGAGCACAAGAAGTTTTTTTGGTGAGATTACTATAAAGAATATAAAGTGTACATTTCTTTTTAAGGAAAATTTAAGATATTGATTTATTAATTGTTGACCTAGTTTGGAAATGATTTAATTAGATAGAATTATTATGGTTACATTATAAAATATTAAGAACCAATTTTTAGCTTAAAGTAAAAGTTTCTTTTGACAGTATAAAAAATGGCTTGTGGGATCTGTAAAAATACTAAAAATCGATTGCAAACGATATATCATAGATTTCTCCTCTTTCGCTAAAATCTCACCCCGCGGTGTGCAGGTCGTGGTAAAGGGTCACATAAATTGTAAATCATAAAAGCAGCAGATGCGGTTGCACTTTGCACGCTCGACCATCTCTCACTTTTGACTTTTACTATACTTATACAAACATTCATGCGTAGATTTAGGTTCTAGAGAAATGTCGTCCTGTTTGATCTTTTTGAAATTGAAATTCATGTTTTCAGTGATGCAAATCAATATTCCTGACGTATACAACAAATTTTTCACGTTTGTACTTTATTATTTGCATATTCTCGTAAATAAAAAATGTTGTTATTCATTTAACTGGTTACGAGTCAATAAAAAAAACAACCTAGTATTTCATTTGGAAGGTAGATTTTATACTGAGATTTCTACCAACTGACACGTTGAGAGTGGAATCGTAGAATTGAGAGGCATGTAGAATTTCGCAAAAGTTGTTACACATTTTGACTAGACAAGAAGAAGACGAGCTTCTAAATTTGAGTATGACTACGTGATTTACATCACGCGGAAAATCTCGTGGCTCACTGTATTACGTCAATGGTCATTAACCTAGACGTGACTCTAGAGAGAGTACAATTAAGAGCAACCATCAACATGTTGAGTCCACATGAGAGCATTTACCAAGTTGCAAAGTCGTTAGTCACAGCGGTAGCTGAGATGACCACTGAGAACCTTGTTTAGTGGGGTCTCGCAAAAATGTAGTCCAATAATAATTTAACCGGATTAAGTTGTCGGTCCACTGAATCTCTTCCGCCGAATTATTTATTTTGACTCTTCGTAATATGAAAACATTTTTCATCCAATTGGCTGATTAATCTTACAACGAAATTAAATATCTAATTTTAAAGCAATTTATCGACATTATGATATGAAAATTGCTTTTAAGTATGTGTATAATTTTGCTTAATGCCTTTATCATAGGTTCTTAGAAGTAGTAAACTTTTGCGATTTTAATAGATAAATTCGCGTAATTAGCTTTAAAAAGAGGGACGCAATTAAGATAACAATGTAACTTTTATTGTCTCTAGTTGCAGTTTTAACGATTCACATAAACCTGATTCTCTCGAGTTTTATTCATCTGGGAAATTCTATTCTTGTTTATTTTTACTGTAAATGATATAGAGTAGAGTTTAAATGATATAATCAAGGTAATTATTGTTTCTATAAAAAAAGCAGTAGTAATTTATTTTTAATTTATCATTTAACATTCGTCTAAAGCATATAATTGAGTATTTTAAAACGTCGATTCTGAAATATAAAAAGTTGAATTTTGTTTATTTTTTTTTCAATCATGAGATTTATTGGTCAATTTTATTATGTTTCTTCGTAACTTAACAATCTAATATAACGGGATAAAGTAAGCAGAATGACTTTAATTGAATTATCGGACAGTAGCAATTCATAATAAGTCATAAATATTTTTTATTGAATGAAAGACTATTTTATGTACCCCGGACAATGGAATATGTGTAGCACGCACGGTTCAATTACTCTAAATGTTTAGCGGTGTTAAAACTGATTGTGACGAAGCGACGCGAAGGAAAATGCGTGGGAAGAGATCTCTCTGAGATCGTTGTACGATTTTACGCGAGATAAACTGCAAGTGATACCACTTTAAATAGCTGCTATTTCTATTTTAACAAACGTCCTATTCTTCATATTTCTAAATAAAATTTCTATAAAAAATTGAGTCATTAAAAATTTAATATTAAAAACAAGAATATAAAGTTAGTATTTTAAAACGTCCTTAAAAAAGTTTAAAAAGTCGTTAGAAATTAGTATTATAAAACGTCCTTAAAAACGTTTAAAAAGTCGTTAAAAATTAGTGTTATAAAACGTCCTGGAAAAAGTTTAAAAAGTCGTTAAAAATGGGTTTTCATAATAATTAATAGGGACGTTAACACAATACTGAATGCTGATTTTCTTGGGAATATATTTAAATCTACTTTATTTATACGAGTGAGTTGGGCCGTTAACGAGACACCTGAGTAGGTCTATATGAATTAGAGGGCAGAAATTTATGTCTTTCAAAGTTCATCTGATAAGTTCACTTTCGGTGAACGTATTGCATATCCAATTTCGCTGAATCTGCGGACTAAAACTGAAATAAGAATGAAGGTGGGCATTGATCATTTATATAAAAAAATTATTCTAGCTTCTTCTTCTTATTGAACAAAATTTTAAATTCAATTTAATTTTATTTTATAACATACTTTCGACGTTTTAGAATTTATAAACGTAGGTTGATATGAGCCTTATTGGATAAATAAAAATTGATGATAAAATGACCGGAAAAGGTTCTTATTACGAGTAGAAGGAAAAAACGTGACACAATTGGCGAGGTATGCGGACGAAGAGTTGGATGAAAACTAAGCCACAAATTAGTATTTGGCTGCACTCTTTATTAAGGAGGAGAAGTCCATTCAATTCTGACTTTACAATGGGCCATTCATAAACTAATACTCACTCGGCAAAGTAAAGGCTACGCAAATATCGGTATTCAATGAACGATCGTGAATTTGCATTCTGTCAATTTAACTGCCCCATAATTTATGCAGCTGGGCTTTCTAGACAGAACATATTTAGAACAAGTCTCGTGACGATAAAAGGTGTACTCGATTTTCATTTATCGACCTGTCAATCGATTCGACTTTTATATACAAAACTAACTTTTATATGCGTATATAATAAGCTAACACTCTATACATGAAAGGATAGTCTTAAAAAAATTGTTCTTTAAATCGTATTTTAAAGGCGATTAAAAATAGATTTTAGAAACGTGGGAAGAGGCTAATAAGGTTAATAAGAAATTCCTGAATTCAAATCGTAAATAAAAACCTAAGATGAAGATGTCTCGGTGCATTATCGCGGTTGCTGATGGCGTTAAGTGTGCATTAATAAAAAATCTTGTATTTTGGTAGTGCTTTATACGAGAGAAATTGAGAGACATATAAAGGTTGCAGAGTATACAGCACGATCCGAAAAGACGTACCGACACTGTCGGGGGTCTCGGCCACTGTCCACGAGTTTCGGATGCTGCAGAAAAAAGATTTATGACATTTAACTTATCCGGGAAGGCAATGTAAAATCTCGTGTTTTATTAAATCATCATGAAGGCCGTAAATGTGTATTTCGCAGCGATAACGACCCGTGGGATCATTTTGTTAGATCCCTAGTCATCTTATCAAATTTAGAATCAGGATATTCCCTAATTTTTTGGTTCTCTATTTTGTCTCGTTTTCGTCTGGGAACGCCAACAAAATTTAACCAAAGTTTTTTAACCCCTTTTAACCATCTTATTTTGACTCTTTATTTAGGAATGCATACAAATTCATTGCTTTCAATTTCATAAAAACAAAAAATTCAGTGCTCTGAATAATTTTGAAAGACCAAATTTTGAACGCTCTTAATTTAGACTCTAGTGAGGAAAAATATTGATTGTTAAAAGTTTTTAAATATACAAATGCTGCCATAATTCGCAAGCATTTGTCTTTAACAAGTTTTTTTTTCAAATTGCAAAAACATGTTTATAAACACATGTTAGAAACAAGTTGGATGTAAGTCTTATCATATTATCTACTTTGTCAATTTGTGGAAATTTCGATGTTTTGCGTTCAAAGTAATAAAAAAAATAAAATAAATAGCAATAATAATACATATCTACAAGCAAAAAATTTTGATTTACGATAACATAATTGATCGCGATAATTGCAGGTGTGAATGAAATTCTAAATGATATACTTATAATTACTGTCATAAAGTGTGACAGCTGACAGGTCGAAGCTCAACACTCATCTTTGAGTCTGACAGAAAATTACATGTTGTAATCCGAGGCACACTTTAATTAAAAAATTATCTTTCTGTTTTTTTTTCGAAACTTTGCCTTACTTTGTAATTCTCTGGATAGTAAATTTCCAATGACTCATCTGGCGCGTGAGTACAGTTACAAGAAACAAGTTATTTTGTTGAGAACTTGTCAAATGGAAAGCCATTGTCAGAAAAAATGCAATCACTTTAGTTTAGGTGAAGCAAATGAATTTACGAATGAATAACTTTTTAAAAAAAGTATGTCAATTTTCATTTCTTAAACTTGAATTAGTGTTCAGTTACTTGCATAATTTTTAATTCACAGCAGAAAATTGGAATTTCAGTTACTGAAAGTTACCGAAAAGGTGTTTCAATTTTCAAGACGTTTTTATATCCTTAACCAAAGATATCTTTGCCTTAACCTTACAACCTTGCGACACCGCATGTCATACATTTTTTGCAGTAACAATATTTGCAATAAAACATTTTTTAAAAATAAGGCATCTAAACGTCTTTAGGAAATGGTTCAAATATTGCATTATTCTTAAAGAATATTATACATATAAAATAATATTATTTTCAAGAAAAGTAGTTTGTTTAGAGCATTTTTTTTAGTAATGCTGTACAGTATACATTCGTGATGTCCTTACCTTTCGAGACTTGAGAGCATAGACTGTGGCGCCTAGTCGGTATTTGTGAGCGAAAATGAAAGCGATTGAACCGGTCACAAACCATCTGACACTCGTTTTAAATTTTCCGATCGCACTGTCACTAGAACGAATATTATAGGAACGCGCGACATTACGAAAACTACGTGAAAAAAGAGAGAGTCTTTTTGATAAACTTGCGAGGGTCGCCATACTTGTTGGTGACGTCCTGGATGTTAACCTGCGCAAGTCCAGCGTTCGTCGATGAGATGCTCAATTATAAATAGTTCAGCAAAGTATTCAGATTGCTTTCGCGAGGCCAAAAATAAATTACAATACTTTGAGGATAAAAAGAAGATGCCACAAAGATCGAAGTCCGTGAGTTTTTCATTCAGAAAGAGAGAAATTTTACTGAAAAAGTGAGGCTACGCGGAACCAGCTTCGTTCAAAATGTCGGTTCGATAAGACAGGGCTTCTCAACTTTGCTTATCAGAGAGCACTTTATCGCTGACGATAGGGAGAGGAAATTGATTCAGTGAGGCATGTGCTTTCTCGAAATGATCAACATTCTTATTAAGTGGGACCTACCACAGTTAATCGATGATAAGTACGTTATTAATGAGTTTATTTTTGTCAATTTCATCACTCTATATCATCGCACTTAAGACTATTTGGACCTACTTTTGGAATGTAAAATTTCGAGTTGTTGAATTTTTATGAGAGAAATAATGATATTGAATCAATAACTGAAAAACATCAAGGAAGATTTATTAATTAATCAATATTTATTAGGTAGTTAGCAAACCATATGAAACAAATGAATCTCCTATAACGTACACGTTTCCGGAAAGTTTTCTGTCTTCCTTTGGGATCGTCACATATTACGTGACGCGATTTTCTCTTTTTTCAATAAAGATAAGAATAAAATTACCGTGAAATTGAGAGGGACACAACTACATAAATAAAAGAAAATCGCGTCACGTAATATGTGAACGATCCGTTTTCATTAGAGTGGAATTTAACTGCTTTTATACCACTCTAACCTCAAAATCTCAACTTTGACATGGTTTTTCGGCTCTCGTGGTATAAAATACTGTTCGATACATGTGTGAAAGGTGATTTTTAGCGCACACACGTATCGAAATATACTATTTCTATTGTCAAAACATTTTTGTTTTCTAATGTACCTAACAATTTTAAACCTTCACGGGACATGACTCAACTTAAATTTTGAAATTACTATATCAAATAATATTATTACTCAGCATCTTGAAGGAAAATATAATCCAAATTAATTTCAACGTCATATGAACACCTTGAATCTGATAATAATATAATCGATGTAATCTCCCTTGGACCTTATACTCAGGGGGGTATCTCATCTGTATTCGAGTACTCGCTCGTTAATTATGATCGCGTTGGATGACAGGTAAGCGTGCAAAACAAATCAAAATGACATGACATCCTGTGCATCGACCTTAAATAGGTCTATAGAATTTTCTTGTTCATGAGAAACTTTGCCAGAAAATCTTCCTCATATTAGTTTGCAGCAATAAATAATAGCTGCTTATTATCAAGCTCAACCATCCATCGTCTTTGAGACTATCATCAGACAGGTTCTGGATTATGTTGCTTTTGCATTTGAATTTCCAAAAGAAAAAAAAAATAGAAAAGAAAATTTCCAGTGCTATAATGTGCATTGACTACTGAAGAGTAAAACTGTATGCAAAAAAAGTCTGATTATTGATGGAGATTAATGATTGATCGGTGTAGGTTTGCTTCACCTCGGGTAATATCTCTAAGTAGATGGCTCTATGTGCATAAATAAAAAATAAAATGTTGAAAGATGAAAGGATGCGAGGCGCAGGAAAGACATCTTTATTTTGATCGATGACATGAAATTTTACGCTTCAGACATAGTTACGAATTGTACTATGACAAAATTTTCAGCTTTAGTTTCTATTTTTACTATGTTATAGTACAAATATTTTACATATAGTTTCTATTTGTACTATGACATAGTACAAATATTTTTCACATAGTTTCTATTTGTACTATGACATAATACAAATATTTTTCACATAGTTTCTATTTGTACTATGACATAAAATTTTACGCTTTAGACATAGTTTCCATTCATAATTTCATTGCAGTAACGGAATAAATAATAGAGAAGCATTTTTGCCAAAGGTGAATGGGGATTTGTACAAAAGTATTCAACCTATCATAAAACAATCTCAATAAAAAAACTTGAGAGGAATTCGAAAAAAACGAAATCAAGAAGTCAAACTTTCCTCGATCATTCCAATGATCAAAACAGGAAGACATGCGTTCCTTCCTATTCGATCTTACGATCCATTTAAAAATTAAAACTCAATGTTAGTAAAACCAAAAGTCAAAATTTAATTGTCTTGGTAAACAAAAAACGACGTTTGGTTTTACTAACCTTGAGTTTTATTTTTTAAATGGATCGTAAGACCGAATAAGGAACGTATGTCTTCCCTTTTTGATAAAACAGTCTCGGCTGTATGTTTAAAAAAATTTTTTTTTGCGATTTAGTACTTGCTTCGTAGAAATGAATCCTGCTGGAGAGGACAAACCACATTTTGTTTTGGGTACCTTAAGACTCGTGTTGCGACTGAAAACGATTTGCATTTTACAAATAAGAAGCAATCGAAGATGCTCTCTGAGGAATGTCTCACTTATCTATTTAAGGATCTCCGCCTGGTCCTTCATCTACATACAATGTTGAATAAATCCACGCGTATGGAATGAGAATTCCACGGAAACGTAAATAGAGCAGTGTTTCTGCAGAATCTAAACATTCTTAAATGGTCATTTCCAGCCTTCTGTGCTGCACATTTTTCAAAATATTTGAAGGGAGGAATCTTTATTCTTTTTCCAAACCCATTTTTACTCCAAATAGACAAAAATCAATTCTGGAGTGCGATGAAACTTTTTTTGTGTTTTGAAAGATTGTGGAAAAAATCTAAAAATGTTTCGTGGTCCTGAAACGTTGTAAACTGCATTTAACTCTTTTTTTATTACAAGCTCTTTTCTGCACTTATTTTTTCCTTTTTCACTTATCTGTTGGCTCGCATTTTAATTGGGTTTGAAATATATGGGCCAGCAAGAAGAATAGGGACGATTAATTTTCTGTTTATCGGTCAATCATGAAATCTAATAGGACATTAATTTTGCTCTAATTTTTCGAAGCAGGTATATGCAGATGACCTTGAAGTGTCTGATATTCTAAACAAGAATTAATCTTGAGAAGACATAAGAATATGCGACAGTTGAGAACCAGGACCAGTGAAACCTATCAGTTACTTCGCATCTCTGCTACTTCGAATAATTGAAAGTGAATGTTTGGCACACCATCCCAAAATAATTCACATTTTGACATAATGTGTATTTTTGAGGAAGATCTATAAGTATAGATCAAAATAAATTTAGTTTAGATTTTTTCATTAAGTCAGATTTTTTTCCAAACATTCTTTACTTTCTAAATTTACTTTTCAATCTTTCATTATATGAAATTAATTCTTGCTAGAAAAGTAATTTGATTTTGAGATTGCAATTGGGCCTTTTTTAACTAATAAAGTGATATGAAGCCCCTAATAATAGATAAAAGCCATATTTTGTTCCTGTGAGATGAATTACGTATATTGCGCAGGATATCGAATAGCAATTAAAGTGATAACTGTAAAATCACAGTGTAACTCGATACGAGTAATGGTTATGTTATTTCGAGGAAGATAATAATAATTGTAATAACTCCAATAGTAGACGGATGCACTCGATGCAGCGATTTTACGCATTAGAGCATAAAGTGCGTGAGATATACAGAGAACATTATAAATAGATTAATTTGTGATACCTTGGTCGAGATAAAGTACTATAATTATAAGGCTTCGAATCGTATAATTGTGTAGAGAACAATTTGTCAGATGGCACTTTAATTTCATTACGAAAAGTGTGAGGTACAATTATTTCATAATGGATAGGTGCAGAAAATATAATAAATTGCACAACTGTAGATGGGTATTTTGTACATGTTTTAGTTATTTTTCACAGATTTGAAAAGACATGAAAAAATACTCTTCTATAATTGCTTTCCTGATAAAATAACATCTTCGATTTTCCTGTGAAAAAAACCTAGCTTCCATCAAAATTTTTTGACCAAATAAAATCGATTTAAATTTTTGACCAAACTGCAAAAATACCGATACTAAATAAACTGAATTGAACATAGTTATTTAAAAATATTATTGTCCTTTTTTATTATTATAAATAAAATTGATATAATCCAATTATAATTTTTTGGTTTCAGGATCAAATGGTTAAAAAAAGAAGATAATGTTGATAGGATACCAGGGCTGCTTCCAATCGAGATGGATTATCTGAGAATAGTTGTATGAAGCTCGATGATTAATTTTACGTGATACCTCGCAGAGGGAAAATGTGATCGAGAATAAGAAACGCCTGAGAGGAAGGGAAGGTCGTTTCAAATGGCGGCTGTAGTAACTATTTCCTCGCGGCACTTCTATCAAATATCGATAAGATCAACGGCAAACGATAATGGCAAGGGGTAAGTAAGCATAATAATATCTTCTCGTTATATTTAATTAAACATATCCTTGGAGTCATCAATATCCTTCGTTTCCTATGATTTTATAACTTCCTGGCTCATAATATGAATATGAAATCACATTATTTTTTAGACAATTAAATGAATTTTGTGTTTTTTATTGAATACGATTGCAGAAAGTAATAAAAAATTACTCGAATATTTTAGAATATTAAAGTTCATAATAATTTTTCTAGAATGTAAGAATATTTCTGAATCTTCTAAATTCTCTATTATTATCTAGACTTTTTTAGAATGGTTTAAAAAATCTTTCAAGATCTTAAAAAATCCCCCCGAAATCTGTTAAAATCTTCTAAAATTTAATAAATTACGTCAAAACTTTCTAAACATTTCCAGAATGTTTGAGGATCTTTAAGATCATGCAGAATCTTCTCAACTTTTCCTCAACCTTCTAAAATCTTCTATATTCTTCTACTCTCTTTCTGAACCTTCTAGAATCTTGTAAGTTCTTACAGAATCCTCCAGACTCTTTCAGAGTCTTCTTAAATCTAGCTAGAGTCTTTTAAAATCTCATTCAAAATTCTCTAGTCTCTTCCAGAATCTTGTAGATTTTCTAGAATATTGTAGAATCTTCTAGAGAGTTTCCATTCTTCCATAGTCTTGTAGAATTCTTCAAAATCTATAAAAGACACAAAATATTCTAGACACTTTCATAATCTTCTGAAATGCTAAAGAATTTTCTAGGATCTTCTAGAACCATCCAGAAGCTTCTAGAACCTTCCAGAAGCTTCTAGAACCTTCCAGAATATTCTAGAGCCTTCCAAAATCTTCTAGAACCTTTTAGAATATATTATACCTTTCCAGAGATATCCACGCACTTTTAAAGTCTTCTAAAATCTAGAATTTTCAAAAATTCGCTAAAATCTGTTAAAATTTTACAAAATATTCTAGAGTTTTCCCGAATCTTCTGGACTCTTCCACAATCTTCTACAATCTTCTAGACTCTTTTCGAATCCTCTAGAGTCTTTAAGAGTCTTATAAAATCCTTCAAAATCTTCAAAATAAAAAATTATCCAAAACCCGTAGACTCTTAGAATTTGCTAAGATACTTTATAGAATCTTCCAGATTACTCAAGAGTATTGTAGATTTTCTATGTCGATTTTCTAGAATGCTTCAAAATTTTCGATAATCTTTCTGAATTTTCCATATCTTTGTTTCTGTTTTTTAATTTTCTTGAGAAGGGAAAGAAATTGATAAAAATTAAAGGAGAGAATGAAAATTAAACAGTGGCTTAAAGTGCAGTCAACTATGAACTGCCTTAGAAATCTGTTAGCTAATTATGCATTGCTATAAAGATTTTAAATACCTACCAATTAGACGCTCTTGCTTATAATCATAATGGATTGATAGTCGCCATTGCACCTGCAGACATAATACACATTCAAGCTGCTTTGAATTGTGCTCTTCTGCACTTAAGTGCTTGTAATGTTAAGAACCTAAAGACCTAAACGACTAGAGCACTTACGTGCCATGAACATAACCTTAAGTACGCTTATTACTATGGTCACGGTCATGACCAGAAAACCACATTGATCGACCTTCAACCTTCAATATCTCCACACGTAAACATTTCTTGTGCAGTCCCTTTTTTGCTTCTTATCCCATTTCATACACAAAATTACCAGCCATTGATAATAACAACTACTTATTTTCATTCAATTTTTGTATTTTACTTACCTATTAGCCATTACCTGCCCGCTTACCGATAAATCATCATCTCTTCATTCATTTCTTCAGAAAGAATTCCACATTAGAAACATGAAAAATCTTAAGTTATTTTTAAAAAGTTTTTCAATCTTAAAAAGATAAGTAAATATATAAAGAATACAAATAACTATTGTAAATGGTTTTAAATAAAAGATTGTAGACTAATTAGAAAGGTAATTTAAATGAATTTATATTATAATTTATTGCAAGACTTATGTTTTTGCGTAGAAAAGCAACAAGGGACGAAAATAACAAATAAGGGGTTTTATATAATAAAATACTTCGTATTTTCCGTTTCTATAATAGTAATTTGATTTATTAGTTTTCTAAAAATTATATGGTGGCGATACGGTCGAGAAATTTTTGCCAATGAGTATGAATTCGATTTACTACAAGATGATTAGTGGAAATAGAAATAGGACAGGATGATTTGAATAAAATATTTAAATACTTTTCATGTCAATTGAAATATAAATATCTGTAGATTATTGTTATGGATGCTCTTTACACGCAAAGAAAATTTTCTTGCCTAGAAATTGTTTTAAAGAATGATTAACTCGTTTTTCAAAAAATTAGAGGAATAGTTTATTGCTATAAAATATTTTTTCACTTTGAAGCTCTGTCTCTTTGGATGAGATTAGCTATCTACAAGCTCTTAGAATCTGGTTAGGAATTGGAGATGGGCAATGGATTTCTAGAAGATATCACAAGGTGTGAATTTAATTATAAAATGATGTAGGCATTCGACCTTCTTAAGTTTTCAGTCATCGTTGACACGGTGACTCGCTAGTTAGTGTATTTTTTAATCATTACAAGTTTCAGTCTATGAGATTAAATACAACGTCAAAATGGCAGTGCTTTACTGGCTCACATCGCAATTTTACGTACTGGCAAGAGTTTCTGTGCAATTAAAATTAAAAAGTTTCTAAAAAAAAATTTAAAAACTTTTGAAAAGTTTCTTTCGACACTAAGTCATTTTCTACTATTTAGAAAATTGTTTAAAAAAATTCCAGAAGCCTGTTTTACTGGATATTAAAGCAGTAAAATATTTGATTAAAACTTAATAATTAAAAAATACTTCCTGAATATTTATTTTTAAACATTGTAGGAAATTTTCCAAAAAGAATTCTTTGGAAAAAATTTAATTTATACTAAAAGCACAGAAAAACTTATACAAATTTTTTGTACGTATTCTGGATTCGGATGGTTGCCAAGTGCACCAACTTATGACAGAAAATTGTCTTTTACTCTTAGTCCTGTTGAACCGTTTGCAATTCATTCGCCAAGAACATTCATACGTCATTGAATTGCAACAAATAAGAATTCGCTAGAATTCGCGTAATATACAATCGAACAATGGGACTTTTTTCATGCAGTCGCTTTTTTTTTCGTCTGGGTTTTTCGATTCTACGAATCGAGCGAATTCGAGCATTTAAAAAAAAACACAGGCACAAAATGGAGCGCACATGATCGATGTGCGTGATCCATAATCGACGATCGTAGTCTTATGTACACGGAATTCGATTTTTTACAGAAATAAATAATAATTCTTTAATAAATAGATTACTAGATTAATAGGTTCTTTCCAAGACCTGCAGCTACGGCTATTCCCGACTCAACTGTTGGACTCTATTTATTTACTTTTTTACTATAAAAGATGTATCTGTTTATTACTTTTTCAGTTAATTACGTCTTTCGTTAAGAATAAGAAGACGAAAACGATAAGTAAAATCTTTCGGCAACTACTTTTCTTTGGACCTCTCTATTCACATTTTTTTTTTAAATTGACATTCCGAGTTTCATAACCGTCTCAGTCTGATAAATGTTAATCATTCGCAATTTATTAATACGTATTTCAACTGTAGTTCGCAGTTTCATCAGAAGAGAGATTTTATAAAAATGCAAAAATTAAATTAATCGCAGAAATAGCTAATCAGTGCTTTATGACGAGAAACATTGGAAAAATCTGAAAATCTAAACCATGCAAAAAGATCCATGTTTTTTCAATTTACCTGACATTTCTTTACATTTCAAATAAGCATTAGTCTTAAGATTTATAAATTGTAGTCTGTAGTGTTACTGCAAAAAATTAAGCAACTTTACGATTTAAATGATACTTAAAATGTAAGAAAATGACAAGAATATTTTTTTTAATACTTGTTCAGCAGTCTGAAATACAATGTATTGTATGCATATAACTATATTCATCAGGGGTGTGCCAAAAACTCGAAGTTCGAAGAATTTAGCCACAAATTTGTGATCAAATTTTTCGTGTTTTTAAAATTTGTTCGTATTTTTGAATTTTCATCTTAAATTTGCTGTTAGGAACCTGAAATTTTCGAGAACTCGAAACTCTCAAGCAGCTCGAAATTGATCGAGTACTCGAATTTTTCGAGAAACCGAAACTTTTGGGTAGCTCGAAACTGTTCGAGTACTTTCGAGTTCGAGGATGCTCGAACTCGACTCGACTCGAAAAAAGTCGGCTCGACTCGACTCGAAATTTCGAGCTTTTTTCACACTCTTAATATTCATGCCTTTTAATAATAGTTATGACCTTTAGTCATTATTAGTTTCCTGTTGTGTTGTCAACTTTATTTTAAATTTTTTATACTGAATTTCATCAAATTTTTAATATGTTTATATATATATTAATCCTTCTTGCATGAATATTCGAAGCCGAATTATTAAAAATTGTTTTGAGTTATACTAACCCAGAAAACAACATTAATTGCATTTAATCAAATTGATTTGACCAAAAAAACTTTTATCGCAGTAATTTTAATACAGTGTATTTAAATGATTGCAGAATACTCGATATTAATCAAAAGAATTTTGATCTATTGTGCATCATTGTTTTATTTATTACGATTTGATTGTCGGCACCCAACGACATCATCATGCAAGAAAGGGTTAATCAAGAAGCATGAAAAATGATACCGCAGTTGACAGTTGAAGGACCATAAATACAATTTGGTAGAATGAGGGAACGTGGACATTTTTTCATAGATTTATTGATTTAATTAACTATACCTTCTCTTACTTGTGTTCAGAAAAAATTCTCTTTATTGTATTAAGAAAAAGAAGTTTCATAACTTTTGATACTCACATTTTTAAATTGAAACTTGAAACTGAAACTGAAGGAAAACCAAAAAACAGAAAAAGTTCGTAACCGAAATACCGAAATAAAACGTATTTAAAAAAAAAATTGAAACAAAAATTACTTTGATTTAATTGGAAGTTTTGAATGCAGTGAAAACTTGAAATAGACTACTGAAAAATAAATTTGTTTGACTCGAACAATAAAATTTGTTTAATTGAAATAAACACTTTTTGAATCAATTAAACCCATTTTTAATTACTATAAAATTCAATTCTAATTTTTACAATATTATTGAATATAAAGAATTATAATTCTTATGTAGTAACCCAAAATTCAGGAATGAATTATTCGTGAATCCAATCAAGTTTTTATTTTTTAAATCTTTATTTGAATAAGAGTGATTTAAAGAAGATAAATGTCATATTCGATGAAGTATTTTGAACAACGAAGTTGATAATTAGAATTTTATCAGTTTATCTAAAAATTAAATTCCATTGAACAAACGCTATTCTCGAGAAATTTCTTTTTCTTATTCTTAAATGAGCAACGAAAAGCAAAAGTGTTGTATAATTTTCCCAGAAATCCTGGTCTCTGAGTTTCACTTCAAAAAATTTTATTTTCCACGGCTCAAATCTTTGGAGCTTCCTAAAATTTATTTTCTCTTTCCACTCACTTTTTCTAAGAATACTTGACGGTTCTTATTCCACGATAAGTAACCCTATCAATTTAACGGTTTACCATTATCAATCCCATTTGAAAAATCAGTCGCTCTTCGGGCACATTATTGTCTCGTAATCATTGCAATTCCAGTTTGCTGCGAGATCCTAATCTCAAAGACTCTAACTCTTAAAACCTAGATTTAGGACGAGGATCTTGCGCATTCGCACGCAAAAAGCTTACAATTCGAAAGTAATTATGTACACAGGTATAAACGGATGGATATAAACAATACGTAGTCCTCACATGGCCAGTCTTCTCGTTGAGTCTTTAACCTTACCAGCCTTGATCAACTCCATAGCACTTGGTGTACTAGCATAACTTTCATCTTCACTTACTTCAACGGAAGCATCATTTATCGTGACCCCTCCAGATTCTGATGAAAATGTCTGAAGTTCCTCATCAGAATACGAGACATTCAACTTTGAATCTTCCGAAGAATCAACTGAAGATGAAAGCTCAGTCAGATTTGTCGAAACTGCCCTCAAGATGTCCTTGATTGTTGGTGATGAGGTGGCCTTGGATGTTGAGCCAGAAGTGTCCTCGACTGATGAACCAGATATGTCTTTGACTGATGAGCTAGAGGCAAAACAAGAAAGTTTGGAAGGGGCTCCATCAGCACAGGCTGGTTCGGTAGACTCTGTGGTTGAGGCACCAGGAAACCAGGAAGATGGCGAGGTCGATGGTGGCTCCTTTGGCACCGCTGACGATGTGGTCCTGCCCGGAAGTCTCTTCTTGGCCTGCAGAGAGGTCCTCTTAAACCCAGGAGCCTTTTTCTTCCCGTTCATGCTATTAGGCTTTTTTTCTTTCTCGTCTTCGTGCTCAGCGAGACCACTATTCGATTTTTTCGTACTTGGCTGTTTCTTACCCTTCTTGGATCCCTTCTGCTGTATGGTGGACTGGTTCCTGCCGACGGAATCGACCTTCTCCATCCGAGACTTCCTCTTTTTGGAGGCTGCATCCAGAGCCTGGCGTCGACAGACTTCATCACTGGCGGCACCTTCGCAGGACCTTTTGGATTCGGGGAGTCCCTCGCTGCTTCCAGGATCGACGTGGTGTTCACACTGAGAACCAGAAACCTCGTCTTTTCGGCACTTTCGCTTTCGTTTCTTTCTCTTTTTGCGCTTTCGACATCGGAATTTGTCCCTGTTGTCTTTATCGCGGTGGAGAGCCCAAGGGCAAAGGTTTTGTTGTTGGTTCCGGTCGTGATGGGCGTTGTGTTGATGACGAACACTGTGATGAGTAGTCTGCATCCGTTTTTGAAGAGCCTCTACTCGATCAGGTGGAACCACTACGGTTAAGACCCTGGCGTAGGCTGAGAGCCTGCCTAGGTTGTGACCTTTAGCTTGAACCCTTCTGGGTTCACCATAACGATTTAGGCCGAGGTAGGTGGTTTTTCGATTTGTGGACCATCGCACGGAACTGTAGGTGTTGTAATTGTGCTGCTCTAAGGTCTCGTTGAAGAGGCAGTCTTCTGTGTACTCGTGCTGTAACAAAAAGGGGAAAATTTTGGTTATTGGCATTGCTATTTATTGGAAATACAAACAAGAAGTTTATCAAGGAGGGTTGACATATAAATTAATTCAAAATTTTATTTATCCGTATTTCCTAAATCTTTTTTAGTCTTTAAATGATGTTAAAAGATGTAAATATATTTAGAAATTAAAGCATGAAAGGAATGTTATTTGCCATTTGACGAAACATTTCCTAGTGGCATAAGATTAAATGCAAGATGAAGAAAAAAGAAGTTCATGAACGTATGAGACTACTTATTTAGTTTCACTTTCTTTTAACCCAAAACTGATTCCAAAAAATAAGGAATAGTGAAAAAATAAATTATGATCCATATCGCTTCCAGAAATATGTTTCGGCGACTCTAACCAATTTTTTTTCGCGTAGATTCGATTAGCGTGTCATTGACCCGAGATTCGCAAATAATTTTATGCACCCACGCGGGTAGAATCGCCGACGCAATATTCCAAATATTTGCTTTGAAGGTTTATAATTCCGTTGAGAGATTTATCGTGAAGTATTGCTACCTTGTAATTTCAATAGCACAAGAAGAAATTACATATTATGTCTTGAAGAAATTACATATTAAAGACATTCAACTCAGGAAGGTTTAATTTTTACCTGCACTTAGAATTTTTTAGTTGCATTTATTAACCTTCTTTTGCCATTAAATCGTCGTTAAAAATTGTTATTATCTGACTATATGGACTTAGTCTTGTTTTATCTTATATTAATAAACTCACTTCTCAACTTTGTACATGTAATTTCTACAGTCTTATAGTGTCGTTTTTATATTCATTCTTGACATGGTGCATTCCGGTTTGATTGAGTTGTTGTATAAAAAAGCAAGGGATCAAACAGTATATCTAAGATGGGCACAGATTTTATAGAAGTTTCTACGTTTATTATGTGCTAGTCAGTACATGTGAACTGCATGCCAACGGCACATAAGTACGAAGAACAGTTACATATAAAACCATACTGGCAGCATTTTTATCTTCGTTGATATAGTTTGTTGATAAAAAAAAAACACTAAAGATTCTTTCCTGTAAGAATATCAGGTTGAATGGTTTAAAAGTTTAATTGAGAAAAGTCACACTATCCTGACTTCAAATAAACCAATTTTCATGCTAATTTTTTATATCCTAAACAGGAAGATTCGTAACAAGATAATCAAAGTAAATCACATACCAGATAATTTAAAATACATAAATTGTCCATTAATTATTCATTCACATTCTGCACAGAAAAAACAATTTTCAATTGGAATATATGAAGTCTAAATGAAAAGTTATACTCTCTGATAAATAATCTGTAATAAATTGTATCCTTAGTTTTTTCTGCCTGAAACTATATAGACTACATTGAAAGTTAATCTTAACTGTTATCTGCTCGTCAAAGCAGAATAATGTACCTGTAATTATTTATTAAGTGGTCCTACAACAGGTAAATTTCCTTTATTTGCTCGATTTCTCTGTTCGATGGTAGAACAGTAAATACAGGAGAAAGAAAAATATTATAAAAAAGTCGGAAATGGCTACATTTTACGATCTCGTAAAAAATGTATATTGACATTAATTAGTAGGGATGAAACAGGTTCCTCCTTTACGACATATTCTCACAGAATATTGGATTTCGAATCGAACATATTAACACGTTTCGGCTCCTTTCGCCACCGAGATCCAGTTCTTATTGTATTTTATACCTGAATTTACTAAAGCGAAAGAATACACTCTGACAGTTTTACTTATGATTTCAGTCGTCCATTAAAAATAAAAAATACTATAAAATTAAATTTTTTTCCCATTGCCTGATGTAGTTTCGTATTGATTCAGCAACATTGTTATTCAAATAGAAGGACAGGTTAAATAAATAAAATGACAGGTTTTGATTGTTTATAAACTTTGAATAAGTTTCCAATAAATAAATATACAATTTAAATATCTTGTGGTCACTTTAATTAAAATGTAAAGTGATTTCTAATTGAAAGACGATAGTCGTTGAAATCTAGATTAAAGCTCCATCTAAATTGTGATTGAAGGTCTATTTAAAATCGAAATTGATTTAAATCTACTGGAGAGAAAGCACGTAAAGAGATTTTTCAAATATTATTTTTTTCAAGTGCAGTCCAGCAAACCAATTACTGAAATAAAATAAATACCGTTCGTTTGAATATAAATTAAATAATATCACACTACATTTTATAAAAACTAATATTTATTACTAATAAACTGTTTCGTAATTGCTGGTGAAACGTTTCTTTACTGCCAATAAGAAAACGTAATCCTGAAATAGTAAATTGTCATAGATAAATTAAATGTGTATGTGTCGATTCTACATATCCGCTTCTTCCACAGCCAGGGGTAATACTAATGTAGCAATTTAAAGTAAGGTTTGTGGTGTGAAATTTAAAATACGACTGTTTTGTACATGAACCTGGGATATTTTAACAAAAAAAAAATCTGTAACTAGTTTTCTGATCACGAATAGTCTTCTGAACAACATTTTTCTAGATCATAAAATGTTTCTAGATATCACAGTTTCTGAAACATGGACGATCCTCATCGGTTTTCGTTATTTTACGACCTTACAATGAAATCTCCTCTTCAACGAGTTTTCAAAATCGAGGATCTTAACGTTTTTATAGTACGATAAGAAAAGAGATATTTTCACAACAATGTAACTATTTTGAAAGCATGACTAGTTTATTCGAAATTTATTCAGTCGTAAGTTAAAGTTAAATTTCAAATAAGTACGTTAATGCCTTGTAAGTTTATGCTTAGTAAAGTTAATGCCTTGCAAAATATTTGCTTGGAAAATTTATCAAATAATTTCAAAATAAAATGTATTTGGTCTTTTGAATTGTGTAATATAAATCTTGCTTTGAAATGAATGAAATATTTATACTAAATTACTATTTTTAAATAAATTACAAGATTTAAAATGAAATTATGAGCTTCGGTGTAGGTAAAATTAAAGGACAGCAGTGGTAATAATTGTTGACCACGTGCTGGGTGTAAAAAGTGAAAAATCTGTTGAACGTGCTTCGAAACAACCCCATTTCGAGTGCAGTCATGCGACTCTATACTTTGTGCGTGACTATGTACGTGCACTCATGCGAGGTTAAAGTGCCGACATACGTAACTTCCTAACGAGACTCTTCCTCTGTCATACGAAACGAAGCCGGATAAATCGCCCCCATAAAGCAATACACACATTTACTTATTAACACTTCTAATTTCCGAAGTGTATAGAACATTCTTTTTATTTCAATAGTTTAAACGAAGGTCAATGTCAACTCAAACCCCATTATAATTGTCGTGCGCCTTAAATATTATTATTATGTCGATTTCTTCATGTAACTTCGAGGTACTCTTTATTTAATCATACCGCCTCGTTTCTGTCTCATAATATTCTCAGAAATTGGTCCTTTTTATTTCTTAAGATCTGGCATTTGCTTTTGCTTTCCCAGTAAAATAATATTTAATTATTATCATTATTATAGAAAAAAATATATAAACTTTATGTCAGTTCCAAGGATTCCTCCAGCTTTAGAATTAGAACGTTTTTTATACAAAAAAATTAAAGTTGTAATTGTAGATATGGGACGCTATATCTGAACCCTCGAATTTAGAAGCGTGGAAACTTGAATTTTTTTTTAAGTTAAAAATACTAAAATTTAAAAGCTTGAAAAAAGAATCAGCATCAATTACAAACATTTCCAGTAAAAAATTCTGAAAGCTTTAAGCTTTTCGAAAATTATATTGATGAATTTATATTATATTTATAT